>JARQOC010000006.1:499930699-500188199 GCA_033576535.1 Allobates femoralis
GACCCATTCAGAGACTTCTGTTGTGCCGATGACAACTTTGATGCCCTGTCAGGTTGCCTGTAGTTGTTGAAGGCTCCTAATAGTGGCTTCACACCTGGTGACGTCACTAGCGACATCGCCGAAAAAGTGACGTATCAGCGATGTTGCTAGCGACGTCGCGCTGTGTAAACGCGCGGCGCGACCGCGTTTTATCGCCGGTCGCAGGTTGACAGGTTTACGGGAAGATCGCGCCGTGTGACATCGCTAAGCCCAGCCCAGCGAGCGATGTCACCGCCCGCATCGCTGCGGTGTCGCCGGCCGCAGCGATGCTGTGTGACAGCTGGCCAGCGATGTCGGAACCGAGCGGGCACCCGCGCATCGCTTCCGACATCTCTGGCCAGATCGTGCCGTGTGACGGGACCATTAAAACATTCAAATCCTAATGTCTGTTCATGTGCTTAATTTCAGGTAGACAATGTTGCCAGATTTCTGTATTATGTCAACCCTGAGGAAATCACCCTGGATTTTATCAAGGACTTTGGATAAGACCATGGCATATTTTGATGCACTGTCAAAACTAAAAACAGCTGAGAAAAATATGAAAAAATATATAGGAAATGTGCGCCAATTAGTAATTTTTCTCACATAAGATAACTACTCGGGTCACCTGGATGAGGAAACAAAAATCCATGCAAAATCTATTTTATAGGGTTTAAAGAAAATTGAACAGGAGCTCAATAAGAAGACACCTAAAGCGGCCGTCACAAGCTTCCATATCTTAAACGATATTGTAAGCGATCACGTGCACGCGCGATCGCTTACAGTATCGTTCACATCGCTGGTGAGCTGTCACACAGACAGACTCGCCAGCGATGTGGGCCAGCGAAATCGCTGGTAACTATGGTACACATCGGGTTACTAGGCGCCGCGCGGCGCTTAGTAACCCGACGTTTACCATAGATACCGTCTCCCAGCATAGGCTTTGCCGCCAGGAGATCGTTCATCGTGGTGTCATTCAAATAGGTCACCAGTCATAAACATGCTTGAAACCCCCTTAAATTTAACTTGCCTCTCATTTTCAATTCACAGAAGAAATGTCGCCAAGAGGTCAAGGACCAGCGATGAACAGGAATTGAACAGCAGTGAAGGGTCAAGCAAGAGAGTACCAAAGTGATGAGGGACAGAGCAGCTGCAATGAAAGTAAGGTTCCATGCAATTTCTAGCACCAGAGGCTGACTGATACGTGCCCCGTAGCTATCAATACCTCTCCACCATGAATAAAATGGTGTAAACAACCCCCAAAATGTAGAGGAGGTCTGTGATTATTATGGAAACATTATGGACAGTAAAAAAAGCGGAAGATCAGCACACATCACTGACGGGAAAGTCATGCATGTACCATTTTAAAGCAAGGGAAAAAACTGCATTAATGCCACCAAAGCACTTTGTAATTGCCACCCAAACATGAAATATCATCATTCGTGTAAAATGGACAATCTCAAACCAAAAGGTGCAGCATTGTCAGGGGTGGACTGGCCCAGGTGGCAGGAGGGCAAGTGCCCCCAGGGCTGGTGGTACAGCCCTCATCTAGGGCCGCGCCCCATAGAAATGGGCCGGCCGGCAGCGCTTTTTGGCTGGCGCTGTAAAAGTACAGCAGATGCGGCGGCTGACGCAGTGAGTGACCGATAGCAACCCCCCGGTCCTCACCGAAGGGCTGGCAGAACAAAACTGCCACCCGGAGTTAGGGTCGCCAGCCAGCCCCTGATTGTGGTGCTAGAGAGACCCCAACAATTCAATTTTTTCTCATGACACATCTGAACCCAGGGACAGAACTTTTTTTTGATTATGGAGTCGGAAGAAACCATTAGGGTGGAGGCACACTGGCGTTTTACTCGCATGAGTTTAAAGCAAGAAAAACTCACATTAAACTCGGACCTGTATCTTTCAATGATACAGGTCACACCAATGCAAGTTTCACGCATTACACTCGCTTGGCGAGGGCAATGCGAGTGCAATCGCAGCATGCTGCGATTGCACGCGATTCTCTTGCGCGAGAGGCCATTATAAGTATATGGGTGCGAGTCAAACTCACGGTGTCGGGACAGAAGGAGCCGTGATTTGTGAGAGGCTGTCCATGGTGCTGAAGCCCTGGCTTCATTCATAAATCCCAGCTCTTTCTGTCCCGACATAAACTTAAACTTGGTTTACAGAATAATTAACCCATTCAGACACATGATGTCATGTCACCATGTATCCAGGGGGGAAAGACAACCCCTGGACAGATGGTGTCATGACACCAGCGTCTGATTAACCCCTTAATCACTGGTTTAAAACCCCCTCGGTAGCACAGTGCTGAATGAACTCCTGAACAGCCGACATTGTAAAAACATGTACAATTAAGCTGATAAGTGTAACTTTGCAATAAATAATAAATTATACATACAATAATGCTTCACTGCTGCTGTCACAGCAATGAAACATTATTGTAACTGTATGGGGATAGCAGGAATGCTGTTCCGTGGTCCATCAAGACCATGGACAGCAGAGAAAAAAAAACAGCACACACGCACTCACACTTCACACTTGCACCACATACACTTACATACAGCCAGGCACACTCACCACACGCACCACACTCGCACCACACTAGCACCAAACTAGCACTGCACTCGCATCACTGTCATGCATCAAAAACGCAGTGTTTTTGATGCATGATAGTGTGCCTCCACCCTTAAGGAGAAGGGGGAATGTTCATGGCTTGACAATATCTTAAACAGGCTCTGGTCATCCATCTGACCACCGTTCTTTGTGTGTGCACTTACTTTATATATGAGGGGCGATCCAAAAGTTCTATGATAAAGCTGTTTTGTTGTTAAAGGGTTTGCACTAGCACTTTTAATTGCTCCTCTACAATTCGGTCCATCCTGCTTCTAACAAGAACATGTGACTGCCACAGGCAATCACAGGCCATAGAAGGGACCTTCCACAGACAGTAATTCCCCTTCCACAACCAGTAATTGCCTAGAGCAGTCACATACTCTTATTGCTGCAAGTACCCAAAAACCTAACGGTAACTAACTGATCATACTATTGACAGATAGGATGTTGTAGAAGAATGGAAGACAGCATCTCACAGATTGGTGCAGTATCAAGAAGCACTTTATTCCGCTCACAGCGTGCTTTTTGATAGCGTCTCGCAGGTTGGTGCAGTATCCAAAAGGGTGCTGTCAGCGGAATAAAGTGCTTCTTGATACTGCACCAATCTGTGAGACGCTGTCTTCTGTTCTTCTACTATGCGCCTGTGACTGGGTGGACTCCCCAGTTGAGACTTGTGCCACGACCCTTGAGGAATATGAGGATTTCAGATTGCTGGGTGCTGTTGATCACCAACCATTTTTGTGTAGATATGATGGTGTGTCATGTGCAATAAACTTTGGGTTAAACCGAGTAACAACCGCACCGGAATTACTCAAAATGAAGGGACTGTCTTTTTCAAAAGTGTGCATTACTTATGGCCCCGTCACACGTCAATAGCACTAGCGACATCACCTAAAAGTGAGGCATCAGCGATGTCGCTAGCGATATCGCAAGTGCGTCGTGCTGTGTGACAGCGCGACAACTGCGATTTATCGCTGGTCTCAGGATGACTAGGATGAATGTAAACCTGTCAATCTGCAACCAGCGATTAGGCTGGATCGCGCCGTCTGACACCGCAATAGCGATGTTGGCGGCGATCGAGCCTGCACCGCAGCATTGCTGCGGATTGCTTGCTGGGTTAATCCCAGCCCAGCGAACTATGGCTCCGTCCACATCGCTGCGGCGTCACCGGCAACATGTTGCCGTGCGACACCAAGGCTGCGATGTCTGAAGTGAGCGCGCATCCGTGCATCGCTTCAGACATTGCAGCCTTGGTTGACATGTGTGATGGGGCCTTCAGTGTAGAAATGAGTATAATTTACATTAAGCTCCCTTTGTTTGGAAATCAATTCAGGTAGGTGTCCGGAATAGGGGGTTGCAGGCATCCAGGTGTTTGGAATAGGGTCACTAAACTTTGAGTAAATCCTGGTAATTGTCATATACTGCTAAACAACTGGAAGTACTCAAAATGAAGGGACTGTCGTTTTCTTTCGACCCTGGGTCACTCCCATTGTCAGAGGTGCGGGCATTCAGATGTCTGTACCTGTAAATACAATAAAATAAAATAAAAAAATCGATAGGTATAATTTAAGTATCTTATATATAAAACCCAGAGGGATTTGTGATGTCACATCCGTCACTCTGTCCCAGCATCCGGTTATTGTGCCCAGAGGTACACCCGCTCAGGGTGACCCAAGATGGCGGCCGTAAGCGGGAGGCGGGACTCACCCAGCCCTGCCACGCTTACGGCCGCCCCTACACTGACCAACACACACACATCACGGCCGGAACACCACAGGCCTTTGCCGGTGGTCTCCCGCCCGCCACACACCACTTAGGCAGATTACCGGCATTAGCTCCTGCCGGTTACACTGCTGCAGGCTCCTCCCCCTCACTTCCGGCGCCCGGCCCTACTGCTGACGACTCTCTGCCCAATGCCGCCCGGACCGGCCTCCGCTCCTCCACTGCCTCCAGCCTCCGGTCCTCTGCCTCACGTCCAGCAGGAGGCCAAGTGGCCCCTGACACATGGACACCGCTGCTGCCCAGCCTGCACGCAGGGAGAGAGGTATGCAGCCTGGAGGAGGAGAGCTGTGCCAAGCTATCATGTCGCCGCTCCAGCCTCCCCTGCCCTCTGCCCTCCAGACTCTGCCCTCCAGCCTCCCCTGTCCTCTGCCCTCCAGCCTCTGCCCTCCAGCCTCCCCTGTCCTCTGCCCTCCAGCCTCTTCCCTCCAGCCTCCCCTGCCCTCCAGCCTCCCCTGTCCCTTGCCCTCCAGCCTCTGCCCTCCAGCCTCCCCTGCCCTCCAGCCTCCCTGTCCCCTGCCCTCCAGCCTCCCCTGTTCCCTGCCCTCCAGCCTCCCCTGTCCTCTAGCCTCCCCTGTCCCCTGCCCTCCAGCCTCCCCTGTCCCCTGCCCTCCAGCCTCCCCTGTCCCCTGCCCTCCAGCCTCCCCTGTCCTCTGCCCTCCAGCCTCCCCTGTCCTCTGCCCTCCAGCCTCCCCTGTCCTCACCCCTCCATATGCAATGTACAGTATGTGTATATATGTGTGTGTATGTAGGCACTTCCGTCACTTTGTCCGCACTTCCGTCACTTTGTCCGCACACATACACACACACACACACTCTCCGCTATACATACCACCGGCCCTGCGTCCGCCGCCTGGATCCTCAGTCCACATCTTGCCGCCCCGAACTACTGCATCCAATATAGCGTTCAAGAAGTCTCGCCAAACTTCCCGGACGCCATATTGGATCCAGTCGTCCAGGGGCAGCGACATGTTGACTCAAGGTCGGTGGTAAATATAGCCGAGTGTGTGTGTCTATGTGTCTATGTGGGTGTGTGTATGTGTGTGATGACCACTCTGCCCACCGCGCAGTGCTAACCACTCTGCCCACCGCGCAGTGCTAACCACTGAGCCACCGCGCAGTGCTAACCACTGAGCCACCCGCGCAGTGCTAACCACTGAGCCACTGCGCAGTGCTAACCACTGAGCCACCGCGCAGTGCTAACCACTGAGCCACCGCGCTGTGCTAACCACTGAGCCACCGCGCTGTGCTAACCACTGAGCCACCGCACTGTGCTAACCACTGAGCCACCGCGCTGTGCTAACCACTGAGCCACCGCACTGTGCTAACCACTGAGCCACCGTATACTCTGCTACCCACTCAGCCACCTGTATACACACAATTCATTTCACCGCACTTCCCTAACTATAAACTATATATGAATTCTAGACTACCCGATTCTTTAGAATCGGGCTGCCATCTAGTCATTCATATAATTAGACGATGTCCATTTCTAAAATGTGCATCACTTAGTGTAGTATATTTCTTTTAAAACTTCCTTTGTTTGGAAATCACTAAGGCTATGTGCACACGTTGTCGGGTGCACAGCGGGTTAGGGTCTGCGGCGGCTGGGGGGACCCGACAGGAAGCTCGGCAGCCGTCCACCGGCTTCCTGTCGGGTATGTGCGGCGGGAGACGGGCGGGTGCCGGCCGGGTGCACAGCGGGTTAGCAGCGGCGGTTCTGCAGCGGCTGGAAGCAGCACATGATTCTGCTTGCAGCCGCTGCAGAACCGGCCGGTTTATAGAACATGCTCATTCGTTGCTAACCCACTGGGAACCCAGCGGTTTAGCAACAGATGAGCATGTGGAAACCGCCGGTGTGTGCACACCGGGGGTCGGTTTCCATAGGTTTATATGTTAACCCAAAAGCCGCTTTTGGATTAACATAAATTTACATAAACCTCATGGAAACCGACCGGCGGTTTCCGCTGCTAAACCTGCACAAACCCGGCCAGTGTGCACATAGCCTAAAGATAGGTGCCAATGACTCACTCCTTATCAGAGGACCACTACTTGCTGAGATGGAACAAAATTTACATCTACCATGCTGGCTCCTCCACTAATTAGCTAGACAAAGATGAGAAACAAAAGCTGGTTTCCAAGCTCCTCACTTAAGGCCCAGTCTCACATAACGACGCATCAGCGACCCCGATCACGATGTGCAGAGATCGCTGGTGTGTCGTTTACACATCACTGGTACGATGTCAAACAGGCATCTTACCAGCGATGTGAAAAACGACGCACATTGGCTAAGGTGGACATACCATAAAGACCATGAGTGCTTTTAAAAAGGGTGAAGTGATATGTGATTATCACAGGGAACGTATGGACCATCAAAGTGCTGAAAAGCTGCAGAGCATGCTGACCGGAAAATCATATATGTACTTTTTTTTTTTTTTAAACACAAAGGCCGACGATTATGCATTGATGGCTCCAAAGCGCCTTGCCATTGCCATCCAGATATGCAGTCCACTTTTGGAAGGATGATCAATCATCAGCCCACCCATTTCAATCTTACCCCAAAGGTTTGGTCATATGAAGGTGGGTCACCAACAATTGTATTTTATGCAAAGGAAGATCTGAAGCCAGGAACAGAAATCTTTGACTATGGTGTCCGAAAAAATGATTATGCAGAAGGGCTGCATTTAGACTGGCTAAACAAGTAATATTTTAGATTGCTTCTATCCATCCATCTGACCCGCCGTTTTTTGTATCTGTGTACTTTGTATATTAGGTTTAAGGGTGGACAAAAGGACAGTTGACTGTTTTATTATTGTAATTTGTTTTTTTCAATAATAAAAGTTTGCTTGTAAAATACCATCTCCTTTATTCCACCAACGCGTTTCGGCGCCTCTCCTGGCACCTTCAGCAGGGTACACCAGGGTAAAGCAGTGATGAGGAAACGGTCCACGCACTTTGTTGTTTCAGAAGCTGACAGCTATGCACCCAGTAGCAATATACCGTTCACCTACAATAAGAGAATGTAGAAAAGTAAACCGGGAGTATGCAAAATCTCTGCAAAAGAAATGGCTCTTCAATCAGAAAAAATTAAGATCAACAGCTGCTGCTGGTAAGTTTTTAAAGTTTACACTCCCCCATTCCAATCCATTCCCTGAAATATTCTAAATACGAAAAAAAATATTTTAGAATAATCAGCACATCTATTTTCTATATAAGCATAGGCCTGGAACAGTGCCATCTACAGTAGGATCGCCCTCCAACAAAAAAGAATTGAAGTACGCAAAAGAACGGGGATAGAAGACAAATGTTCCAGATATAAGAGAAGTGAAAAGCGCTTGGAAACCCCATGGGTGAAGGCCAGTGGCGTAACTTCAGGCTTCGGGGCCCCGATGCGAAAGCTGAAATGGCGCCCCCAATTATTGCAAATCTTTAATAGCATTAGTGTTTTTCTATAGGCCAAAGGGACTTTTGGGGCCCCCCTAGGCTGCAGGGCCCGGGTGCGATCGCAACTCCTGCACCTGTTGTAATTACGCCCCTGGCGAAGGCACAAGCCCAATTTTAAAGGTGAGGAGATCAAAGAGCTTGTGTTAACACAGAAATGGAAAGGACTAATAATAACAGAAGACATTGGCAAAGGTGGACGTACCGTAAAGACCATCAGTGGTTTTAAAAAGGGTGAAGTGCCGCTAATCACACCAATCCGGTTCAGTAACAATATAGTATTCTGAAGATCAAACCAAAGCTATACACACTATATAACACTATACAACAGAGGCTTCAGGTGAATCCTCCTACCCCTATCATACACCCGCTTTATCCCCCCTCCCCCCCCCCTCTACCACCCCCCTTTTTTTTTTTTTTTTTACCTTTTTACCTTCTGGGTTTCCTTAGTTAAAGCCTCCGGGCTTTCATTTTTTCCTATCCTGTAATGTCGTTGTTTATTGTTATTCTAAACCTTTTCAATAAAAATTTAATGTGGAGAAAAAAAAAAAAAAAGGGTGAAGTGAGCTGCGTCCCAGCTGGCCAGGGGGACACAGCCACCAGCTGTGTGTGTGTGTTATATATACACACACAATAAATGGGGGTCAATAAACTTTGGTTAAATCCGAGTAACGACCGCACCATGTGCTCCTAAATTACTGGATTAGGGTTTTATAACTTTGGGTAAATCCGGGTAATGACAGCACCACATGCCACTAAATATCCGGAATTACTCAAAACGAAGGCACTTTGTCTTTTTTTACGCCCCGGGGTCACTTCCACTGTCAGAAGTGCGGGCATTCAGCTGTCTGATGCCCGAAAAAATAAACAAAACATTCGCCATCACTCTGGTCCTAAGATTATGGGAAGAAATGCAGGAAGCTCAAGCCAGCACATCAGGGTGTTTACCTGTAAATACAAAAAGAGAGAAAAAAAAAATTAAAAAAATAAATAAAAAATCGATATATCTGAGCATCATTCATATAATTACACAATGTCCATTTCTAAAATGTGCATTACAGGGGCTGGCGACACTAACTCATGGTGGCAGTTTTGGTCTGCCAGCCCTTAGGCGAGGACTGCCGGGGCGAGGGGGGGGGGTTGTTGCTGTCAGTCAGACCTTTTTGGTGGCTGGGGGGGGTTGGTGCTATCGCCACTCACTGTGTCACCGGCCGTGTCTGCTGCTGTATCACAGCGCAGGCCGCAAGGCGCCGCATCTGCTGTACTTTCACAGCGCCAGCCAAAAAGCGCCGCTGGCCAGCCCATTACTGTGGGGGGCAGCCCAAAATGAGGGCTATACCACCAGCCCAGGGGAAACTTTCCCCCCTGCCACCTGGGCCAGTCCGCCCCTGCTAAAGGCCCAGTTTCACATAACGACGCATCAGCGATCCCGATGTGCAGAGATCACTGGTGCCTCGTTTACACATCTCTGGTAAGATGTCAAACAGGCATCTTACCAGCGATGTGAAAAACGACGCACTAGTGATCCAGAACTATACCGAGGTCGTTGTGAATTTTCTCTCCATAGCGTAGCATTGAGATCGTTGCTCATTATCTTTGTCAAAACACAACGATGTAGCGTTCCCAGTGGGAGCACAGCGACGTAGGAATGACCTAGAGCAGTGTGTAACGATCAACGATCTCACAGCAGGGGCCAGATCGCTGGTGCGTGTCACACAGAACGACATCGCTGGTGTGTCATGGATTTTGTGACGCAACAGCGATCCCAATAGCGATCTCTTTTTGTGTGACAGGGCCTTTGGTGTAGAAATCAGTATATTTGCTTTCAAATTCCCTTTGTTTGGAAATCTATTCAGGCTGGTGCCGACTCACTCCTTATCAGAGCACCCTTACTGGCTGAGATGGAACAAAATTTACATCTAGCAAGCCGCCTCCTCCAGTAATTGGCTAGACTACAGATAAGAAATACAATAAAAAGGCAGCTGGTTTCCAAGCTCCTCACTTACTTGGAGAAGCGAGGGTACGTAGTCTACGATAAACCATCTAAAAGGTAATTCTATCATTCCTTCTATCTTTATGTCAATCTGGCTCGTTATCGGGGTAGCAGATATAGATCCACGATACATTGAGTGGCAGTGCTGGGAGGTGTCTTTACCCTGGTGACTTCGGTCTTTTTAATACTGTATTTTAGCTTTATAAGACGCACCCCAAATTTGCTGAAGAGAAAAAAAAAAATATATATATTTTTTATTAGTAAATGGGCCCCGACTTATACTACCAGTGTCTGTCTTATAACAGTTGGGGATATATACACTAGGTTGGGGGACATAGGATATATACAGGTTGGGGGTTATATACATTCCCCAACCTAGTATATATACCATATGTCCCCCATCCTAGTATATACCAGGTTGGGGGTTATATATACACCAGGAAGGAGGATATATACACTAGGATGGGGGACATATAAACCAGGTTGGGAAGGGGGGGGGGATATACATGTCCCCCATTGTTGTACATAAAAAGCTGCGTTCTTAAAAAAGCGTTCTCCAGCACAAATTTCAACACACTAAAAAGCATTGTGAACATACCTTTTAATTTTTTTATATATATTTTTTTTTTAAACTGAATTAAAAGTGTTTACAGTATTAAATTTGTTAGGGTATGTTCACATTGCTTTTTCTGTACCAGAATCTGTGCCAGGAAACATGCAAAAGCTGCATCACATTTGAATAAAGACAGATTTGTGCAATGAAGAAAAAAAAAATATATATATATATATCTCTTAACTACTGCTCCATGACAGGTAACCTGTACGCAACAAGTTAATGTAATTATGAGATGCTGGAAAGTAGATGTGAGGTGATGGGAGTGGAAAGCTAAGTGGCAGATATGAATGTCTTTAAAAAGTATCAATACATAATGCATATTTAAATTCATCTCCTTAGGCTACCAGATTGTGAAGCTGCCGGCAGCAGCAGCAGTGAACCATCGACGTAAGTTCTATTTACCATTAGGTCTAAGTACTGTATTAGAACAGTAAAGGTGGGGTCACACGCGGCGATGTCGCCCGCGACATCGCCGCACAGTGACGTCACAGCGAAGTCGCGGGCGATATTGCAAGTGCGTCGCGCTGTGTGACAGCGCGACGCAACTGCAAATTATCGCTGGTCGCAGGTTGACAGGTTTATGAACATGTTCATAAACCTTTCAACCTGTGACCAGCGATTAGGCTGGATCGCGCCGTCTGACACTGTTGGCGGCGCGATCCAGCCTATATCACAGGGTTACTGAGCCATCGCTTGCTGGGCTGAGCCCAGCCCAGCGAGCGACGGCTCCGCCCACATCGCCGCCGCGTCACCGGCACCGTCGTGCCGTGTGACAGCTGGCCTGCGATGTCGGAAGCGACCGCGCACCTGCACGTCGCTTCCGACATCGCAGACCAGATCGCCGCGTGTGACCCCACCTTAAGCATGTGCAGATCTCTGTATATCAGTTATTTAATCGGATAACAGGGTACACAGAGGCTGTCTGGATCATGTGTCCTAATGGATATACACAGGCCTACTCAATGTATGTTGCTTGCATTATTAGACAATTACTTGCTTTGGTTCTATATTTACATTATTGTGCCCAATATCCATACCTGG
This sequence comes from Allobates femoralis, assembly GCA_033576535.1. Taxonomy (NCBI): domain Eukaryota; kingdom Metazoa; phylum Chordata; class Amphibia; order Anura; family Aromobatidae; genus Allobates; species Allobates femoralis. The sequence continues at coordinate 499,942,207 of JARQOC010000006.1, forward strand.
ATGGGAGTTGCCCACGTGTGCTACGACTGGATCTACACACTACGGGTGTGGCTATCTCAGGTGAGGTGTCTGGAGAATGTAATGGGGGTAAATCAGGTAAACGTCTGCATGGCCTTAGTCTCACTACAGGATTGCAGGATCCTCTGATTCTCTGACAACGGGTGTTTCTTCCTGACTTCTTTGGATTTCTTGCGGTTGATAGAAGTTAATGATGGGAACCATAATTGCTCATGTTGGGGCCAATCTTCTGAAAAGTCTCCAAGTATTGTTGAGATTACTTTTTCCTTGGAGTTGGGGTTCAAATAACTCTTCTTCTGGAGAATCTAGAAGGTCTTGGGTTTTCCATTCTTCTGGACATTTCTTTAAATGATCCAGGGATACTGTCTGAGTTGTTTTCCCTCCATTTTTGCTAATGAGGCAAACTTTGGTGTTGTCAAAGTTGGAGTTTAGCACTTTTTAGCACTTTCCCACTGATCATCTAGCTTGTGTCTTCTCCGTATTCTCTTTAATTCAATACTTCCGGGTAGTATTGGTTCTGCTGGTGCATTTTTGTTGACGTTTCTTTTTTGTTTTTTTATGGACTTTCCTAGATTATCTTCAACACAGGCTTGGACTTGTCTATACTGGTCTAGACGGTTGGTATTCCAGTCAGAGTTGGAAGTATCTTCTTTGGGTTTCAACAACTCCGAGTTCCAGATCTACAGATAGTCTTCCTATACGGGCTCTCATAAGATAGGCAGGTGTACAGTTCATAGAGCTCACTGGAATGTGATTGTACATATGTACATATCTACCAGATCAGGCAGTTTTTCTGGTCAATCACGATGTCATTCATCTTTTCACATAACCCATTGGATTGGGGATGATATGGCGTAGTTCTTATTTTCTTACAACCATAAAGATGACAAAAACCTTGGAAGATCTCTGCTTCAAACGCTGAGCCTCTATCCGTTAAAACTTGTTCTGGATAGCCTAGTGGTCTACAGAAGACATTCTGGAAGGTCTTTGTGGCTGTTGCAGCTGTAAGATCTTTTACGGGTGCGACCATCAGGGATCGGGAGTAGTGGTCTACCATTGTCAAAGCATAAGTGTAGCCTGTCCCGCTTGGAGTAAATTTTACATGGTCCAAGGCTACAATTTGGAGTGATTGCTTTGTTATGTTAGGTTGGAGTGGTGCTCTTTAACTCTGCTGGTATTTTCTGCGTAGGCTACATGGTCCACAGTCTTTACACCATCTTTCTATGGATCCTCGCATGCCAACCCAATTGAATCTGTCTTTGAGCAGCATTTCCAGCTTCTTCCACCCAAAGTGTCCAGTTTGGTTGTGGTAGGCATTCAGTACCATTTGGATCTCTGTTCTGGGTATTATTATCTGACAGACCATCTCATGGGTTCTGCGATTGATATACCTTCTGCAGAGCTTTTCCTGGTAACTGAACAGTTTACTTCTTTCGTTCCACAGGTGTTTAGCTTCTGGTGGAGGATTTGAAGGTAGCTTTGCGGACTCCTGAGTTATCAGTCCTTTTCCTAAACTGATAGCCAGGTCACTATCTTCAGAGTCCTTCCAACCGAAGTGTGGTAACGGGTTCACTACTTTCTCAGGAAGTTCTGTGTGGATTTGCTGACATTGGGACGTCCTCAACTGATGGAAGGTGGGTAGCTCTATCTCTTCCAGCTCATCCTCGTCTGCTCCCATATCTGCTAAGTGAGGCATCCTGGATAAGGCATCTGCATTGCCGTTGTTATGCCCAGCCCTGTACTTGATGGTAAACTGGCAATTGGATAATCTGGCCATCCATCTCTGTTCCATGGCACCCAATTTTGCAGTTTCCAGGTGGGTCAAGGGATTATTATCCATGAAGGCAGTAAATTAGTTTGATGCCAGGTAATGTTTAAATCTTTCTGTAATGGCCCAGACCAAAGCCAGGAACTCCAACTTGAACGAACTGTAGTTGTCAGGGTTCCTTTCCGCAGGGTCAAGCTTCCTGCTAGCATAGGCAATCACTCTTTCTTTGCCTTCTTGCTTCTGGCAGAGTACAGCTCCTAACCCCACGTTACTGGCATCAGTGTATAACAGGAATGGTAGGTTATAGTCGGGGTAAGCCAGGATCTCTTCACCTGTTAGGGCCTCTGTCATCTGCTGGAATGACTCTTCCTCTTCTTGCCCCACTCCAAGGGAGGATCTCTGGACTTGCCTTTCTTGGGTTGGCCTACTAGGAGGTTTTGCAGGGGAGCAGCCTTCTTCATGTACTCCTTAATGAACTTCCTATAGTAGCCCACCAATCCCAGGAACTGACGTACTTCCTTAAGGGTTGTTGGTTTTGGCCATTCCCTGATGACAGTGACCTTGTCTAGATCTGCGGCCACTCCTTTGGAACTATGTGTCCCAGGTTCTGAACCTTCGGCTTTAACAGGTGGCATTTGGATAGTTTTAGCTTCATCCCGTATTTGTACAAGGCTTCAATACCTATGCTAGATGGGTTAGGTGTTCTACATAGGATTTTGAATACACGATAACGTCATCCAGGTAAAGCAGTACTGCTTCAAAGTTCTTATGCCTCAGGCAACACTGCATCAGCTTCTGGAACGTTCCAGGTGCATTACATAGTCCAAAGGGCATACTGTTGAATTCATATAGGCCCATGGGCGTGGTAAATGCCGTATTCTCACGGTCTTCTTCTGCAACGGAGATCTGCCAATATCCGCTAGTGAGATCTAGGGGTGAAAAGTAATTAGCAGACTTAAAATCAGCATCTTTGTGTGTTATGCGATTTATTTGCCTGTAATCTACACACATTCTCATACTGCCATCTTTCTTTCTGACTAGTGGAGCTGCCCAGGGACTACAACTGTCTCTTATGACCCTTGTGTCCTTCATGTCCTGTAACATCTCTTTGGCTTTTTGATAGTGTGCAGGTGGAATAGGCCTGTACCGCTCTTTGATTGGTGGATGTGTACCTGTGGGGATATAATGGTGTACCCCTTTAATCCTACCAAAATCAAGTGGATGTTTACTAAATACCTGCTCAAATTCTTGGACTATCCGGTAGACACCTTGCTTTTTATGCATGGGAGTGGAATCAGTTCCTACATGGAGCTGTTGGCACCAGTCCTCTAGCTGCCCCTTAGCGTGGTTATCCTCTGCCTCTTTGGGTGGAGGTAAGGGTCCCACTGCTTGTGTCTCGTTGTTATGCACAGTGTACAGCTTAGCAACGGTGGAATACCGTGGTAGTTTGACCTCTTCACTGCCACAATTTAAGATGCAAACTAGTACTCTTCCCTTGTGTACATCAACTACCCCTCTGGCTGTCAAGAGTGTAGGCTTGTGTTCTGAGCTGATGGGCTCCACTACCGCCTGATAGTGCTGCCCTCTCAGACCTATGGCTGTTCGACACCAAATTATCATTTCACTCATTGGAGGTATTACAATGGGAAGCGGGTCTGTTACCCGTGCGGTACCAATTTCACCACCTGTAAGTTTCACCTGTTGCTGATGCAGGAGGGCTCTTATCTCTCTCTGAAGAACCTTCTTCTGCGCAGGTTTGGCAGTATCCGCAATCTGTTGAAGCAAAAACAACACTTCCTCCATGCAATTGCTAACAACATTTGTTCCGAGAATAATGTATGGGTCTCAGTTATTGGTTTTTTTTCCACCACAATAACCCCTTGGTCTTGTAACTCCACCCTCCCCACTTTTATGGGTACGTCTCTAAGCCCCACTATAGTAAGTGGTTCAGCATTAGAAGCATATATGTTAAGGTTCATATCGGGTGGTTTAAGTTCATTACATGACCAAAACTGATTTTATAGGACATCAGGGATCGTGCTCACTTGTGACCAGGTGTCCAATAAAGCAGGTGTTGAGATGCCATCTAGTATGATAGACAGAATGGTCGCTGTCCGATGTAAGTATCATACCAGTGGGCTGGGTCCTGTTGAGCTACTCCTGGGGTTTGGCCCCAGCCCCCAGGGTCTGCTCGTTTAAAGGACAGTATCTTGCGATGTGGCCAGTCTTGCTGCAGCGGCGGTAGATGGGTTCCCTGTGGAGCTGTAACAGTCGGTGGTCCTCCCTCTGGGCGACGTGGTCTTCCTCTCTCTCATCTACGGGACGTCCTCTGGGCTGTCGGAAAGTTGGATTAGAGGCTGGGGTTTAGGCAGTGGCTTTGGCCCCTGCTGCAGCTGTAGGGCTTCCATGACAGCGGCTAGGTTTTTACTCAGCTGGCACACCTTGGAATACAAAGAGTCAATTCTACCCGAGTTAGTGGACTGAACACGGCTTTCAGCTGCAGGCACTGGTACTGGTGTTGTTGTAGCCGGAGCCTTGCCACTGCACCAAGTGTGTCCAAGCCCTAAGGGCACCTTTATACGTCACAACATTGCATGCAATTTCACTTGCAAATTACTGGTTGCAGTGAAATCATGGACACATTGTTCCATTTGTACACGGCAACAAAATGGAACAATGTGTCCATGATTTCACTGCAACCAGTAAGTTGCAAGTGAAATTGCATGCAATGTTGCGACGTGTAAAGGTACCCTAAGGAACAATATTGGTATTTCATATCCCATGCTCTCTGCCTCAGTAAAGCTTGTTGGATTGATGTTCCTTCCTACTTTGTTGAATACCCTGTCACACACCCGTGCGAACTCCCTGCAAACAGCAGACTCCGATAATGCAGCGATAATACAGCTCAGCTCTTGGGTCTATGGCAGAAGCTTGCCATGAGGCACAGATTTGAATGCTAGACTTCATGACCTCTGTAGACAGCCGCTTTTATACCCTGCAATCTGTGGTCACTACAGGTCTCGACCAGGCTGCGGCTCCAGTTCTAGCAGAAACTGCTGTATCCATATCTCCTTGCCTGTGTAGGTCTCCACACTATAATTGGGATCGCAAGCTGTGCCTTGGATTCCTAATCCAGTGACAGCTGCATTTTGACCTCCTGTCCTGACGGTGCCTAACCGATGGTACATGTGTGGCTTTCCTCGTGTCTCATCTGGAGGAAGAGTCCCTCACTTGGATCACGCCCCTAATGGAGAAGAATGATCCTATCGTTTCCAACCTGTCAGCCTTCCTGGAGACCCTCCGTCAGGTCTTTGGTGAGTCGGGACAACTAGCCTCCAATACAGCCTTACTGTTTACCCTGCACCAAGGATCCCTTATGGTACCTTTACACGCCGCCACAACAGGATGGATACAACCCGCTACAGGCTACAAATGTAGCTTGTCGCGCCAATATCGCCCGTAGTAGCGGCGTCTGAAGACGGGACGACACAGCCGGCTACAGATACCTCTGTATCCGTGCACTGCCCATAAACATATGGCTACATCGCCGATTGTAGCAAGCTGTATCGGCGTGTAAAGAAGCTACAGAAGGGAACTCTGGACACCCGGCGATGTAGCTGCAATGTAGCTAAGGCGTGACCCAGGCTCCGGGATACCACGCCCCTTCAGCGATCATTGGAGGAAGCTCCTTTGTTGCGATTGGTTGTCGCTGCACAGGGCGGCATATTTAAGAAGCTGACCAGTCACACTACGCAATTGCTCGAGCGTCATGAATTAATCAGCCTCCTGCGATGCCTGCCCAATCATGGTATTATTGCTTTGTCCTATCAGCGTACGGACGTCTTGTAATCCACAATTGTGGCACGCCTATGTGCTGTCCCTGCTGCACCAGGTCCGCCCATATTAGCTTGTTATTGCGGTGTGTAAATGAGGTACGCTGAGCTACAGACGGCTACTTGCGACACCCGGCGATGTAGCTAGCTGTAGATGTAGCGTAGCGTAGCGCACCTTGTGGCGGCGTCTAAAGAGGGTGCGTTTCCCGTTGGTAACCGTTCGGGCGTGCTCGTGCACGTGAAGTAGCCATTGGTATCCATCCTGTTGTGGCGGCGTGTAAAGGTACCATAAGTGTAAGCCATTACGCAATCCAGGGCCGGTTGGAGAAGCCTTCCTAGGCGAAGATGGCACCTCTCAACCTTTGGTTCTGTCCGTACAAATGGTCCTTGACAAGGTTCAATTCTCTGAAGAGGCTGATGTGGACTCAGGATCAGCGGGAAACATCATATGACAGTCCGTGGTCACCCAGTACCAAAATCCAGAAATGCATCTCATCAATCCTCTGGTCATCGCATTGGTGGATGGGAGACCATTGAAGGAAACTATCTCAGGTGTTAAAGAACAAGTAGAGCTGCAGATAGGAGCTCTGCACAAGGACAGGATCACCTTCTATGTGTTGTCCAATCTGTCGCATGCACTTCTTCAGGGTCTTCCCTGACTATGAAGACACAAACTCGTTCTGTATTGGCGTTCCGCGGATCTGCTTCGCTGGAAATAATCCTGTCGTGAGAGGTGCTTCAAGTCTGTCCTTCTGGCCTGCTCTGTACACATGTGGTTCTGCTCCGTACACCTCGTACACACGCTGCTCCGCTCCATACACCCCGTACACACGCGGCTCCACTCCGTACACCTCGTACACACTCGGCTCTGCTCCGTACACCTCGTACACTCGGCTCCGCTCCGTACACCTCGTACACACTCGGCTCCGCTCTGTACACCTCGTACACACTCGGCTCCGCTCCGTACACCTCGTACACACTCGGCTCTGCTCCGTACACCTCGTACACATGTGGTTCTGCTCTGTACACCTCGTACACACGCTGCTCCGCTCCATACACCTCGTACACACGCGGCTCTGCTCCGTACACCTCGTACACACTCGGCTCCGCTCCATACACCCCGTACACACGCGGCTCCGCTCCGTACACCTCGTACACACTCGGCTCCGCTCCATACACCTCGTACACACTCGGCTCCGCTCCATACACCTCGTACACACTCGGCTCCGCTCCATACACCCCGTACACACTCGGCTGTGCTCCGTACACCTCGTACACACTCGGCTCTGCTCCGTACACCTCGTACACACTCGGCTCTTCTCTGTACACCTCGTACACACGCGGCTCTGCTCCGTACACCCCGTATACAGTCGGCTCCACTCCGTACACACTCGGCTCCACTCCGTACACCTTGAACATACTCGGCTCCGCACACCTCGAACACACTCGGCTCCGCTCCATACACCTCGAACACACTCGGCTCCGCTCCGTACAACTTGAACATACTCGGCTCCGTACACCTCGTACACACCCGGCTCCGCTCCATACACCTCGAATACACTCGGCTCTGCTCCCTACACCCCGTACACACTCGGCTCCACTTTGTACACACTCGGCTCCGCTCCGTACACCTTGAACACACTCGGCTCTGCACCATACACCTCGAACACACTCTGCTCTACTCCGTACACCCCGTACACACTCGGCTCCACTTTGTACACACTCGGCTCTGCTCCGTACACCTCGTACACACTCGGCTCTGCTCCGTACACCTCGTACACACTCGGCTCCGCTCCGTACACCTCGTGCACACTCAACTTCGCTCCGTACACCTCGTACACACTCGGCTCCGCTCACCTCGTACACACTCGGCTCCGCACACCTCGTGCACACTCGACTCTGCTCCGTACACCTCGTACACACTCGGCTCCGCTCCGTACACCTCGTACACACTCGGCTCTGCTCCGTACACCTCGTACACACTCGGCTCCGCTCCGTACACCTCGTACACACTCGGCTCTGTTACATCCACACTATAAATCCCTCCTGACCCCACATGTAAACTTCACCTCATCCAGCATCATGACAACTGAGGAGCTGATCATGTGACCCCTGACTCCTCCCCTCCATGTGACATCATCACAGGTCCTGTAAGCACAGAGCATTTCATCTTCCCCCATTCAGGTCTCTACAATCTCGGATCCTCTCAGATCTTCTATAGAAGAGAATTCTCCTGATTGACCATCAAGGATGGATCTGGACAGGGACAAGATGGCGGAGAGGATCTTCCACCTCACCCTAGAGATCCTCTTCCTTGTTACTGGAGAGGTGAGAGATTGTGATGACAATGTCACATGACATCATTCTTATCTATGGACAGAATAACAGATGACAGAACTGGAGAGGTGAGGACTCTGGAAATGTCTGGAGACTGGAGATTTATTAATGTGTCTCTCCATAACCAGGATTACACAGTAGTGAAGAGCTCTAGTGATCTGTGCTGTCAGGACCCTGTGTCTGAGGGAAGAGCCCTGAGCCCAATCACGGGGCCTCCACCTCACCCCCTGATACATGAGGACATCAATGACCAGAAGATCCTACAACTCACCTACAAGATGATTGAGCTGCTGACTGGAGAGGTGACACTGCTGGGAATGCTGCTGCTGGGACATTATACAGTAACGCTATGAAGGGATCGGGGAAAGATGACAATGGTATCATTGTATGTGTCAGGTTCCTATAAGGTGTCAGGACGTCACCGTCTATTTCTCCATGGAGGAGTGGGAGTATTTAGAAGGACACAAAGATCTGTACAAGGACATAGTCATGATGGAGGTTCCCCGGCCGCCCCTCACATCACCAGGTAATAGACAGGACTAAATACACACGGCCTATAATGATCTGTATGGAAAGAATGAATTCAGTCCTGTATGTGTCTCCTCCAGGTCTATCCAGTAAGAGGACAACACCAGAGAGATGTCCCCGTCCTCTTCTCCCACAGGACTGTAAACAAGAAGATCCCGATGTTCCTCCGGATCATCAGGTAGATGGAGAGAAGGTGTGATGAGATCTCCCTATGATGTGTAGACGGCTGTGAAGGTCTTGTGCTCAGTCTTGTTTTATCCTCCAGTATTCTATGTTTTATACTTGTGTAATGAGAACGGTGGAGATGGCAGATTACAGCTGATCATAGATGGGACTTCTCCATCTGTCTGTGACTTTTACAATCTTTGTTTCAGGGTGAAGATCTGCCCCATATTAATACTACAGAGACATATGTGAGGGGTGATGATGATCTGCCCCATATTAATACTACAGAGACATATGTGAGGGGTGATGATGATCTGCTCCATATTAATACTACAGAGACATATGTGAGGGGTGATGATGATCTGCCCCATATTAATACTACAGAGACATATGTGAGGGGTGATGATGATCTGCTCCATATTAATACTACAGAGACATATGTGAGGGGTGATGATGATCTGCCCCATATTAATACTACAGAGACATATGTGAGGGGTGATGATGATCTGCCCCATATTAATACTACAGAGACATATGTGAGGGGTGATGATGATCTGCCCCATATTAATACTACAGAGACATATGTGAGGGGTGATGATGATCTGCCCCATATTAATACTACAGAGACATATGTGAGGGGTGATGATGATCTGCCCCATATTAATACTACAGAGACATATGTGAGGGGTGATGATGATCTGCCCCATATTAATACTACAGAGACATATGTGAGGGGTGATGAGCGGAGGACAGAGGAGATCCCTACAGATCACCGCCCAGGTGAGTAATAATCAGACATCGGAGATGGGAATTACAGGTCAGAACCAAGTCAAGGTCAATATCTAGAGACAAGACAGGTCCCGGAAGGATACTCAAGTGAGAAGACAAACCTGAGGTCAACAACAAGTATTTAGGAAGATACGGGAGGTTTTAGAAACACAGTAGATCGGAATCTAGTCCAAACTAAGAGCAGAACTCATCATAACTAACAATTGGTAACAACAGATTGATAATTTGCCACATACACAATGATATAAGCGCCCCTGTACATTTAGTGCAGAATCTCCTCCAGCACAACCACAGACTATATTGTGAAGACTGGAGAGAAAAGTGACAGCGCTGGAGCCTGTCTATAACTATAACATTACATAGGAGACAGACACCTCATAATACCATGTTTACCCAAATATAAGACAAGGTCCTATAATAGTTTTTGCTCTGAAAGATGCACCAGGGCTTATTTTTAGTGAAACACAACATCATATTTACTATGGTATAAATTACCTGCTTAAATGTATAATTCTCTATGTTCTTTTACCCTATAAAGAAAGCAGATGCCCCCCCCCCAGAATGGCACTTACCAGACCCCCGCCAAACAATTAGAATTTGCAAGTGAATAGGGGTTTACATACAAATCTGCATTGCTGTCTGGTCTCCTTCTGTTCCACAATGGTTGGCTCCCCTGCTGACTGGAAGCAGTATCGTGCTCATATAGTGGTAGCGGAGGGATACTGGACCTGATGTGTGTGTGAGAGCAGAGTGATACTGGACCTGATGTGTGTGAGAGCAGAGTGATACTGGACCTGATGTGTGTGAGAGCAGAGTGATACTGGACCTGATGTGTGTGAGAGCAGAGTGATACTGGACCTGATGTGTGTGTGAGAGCAGAGTGATACTGGACCTGATGTGTGTGTGAGAGCAGAGTGATACTGGACCTGATGTGTGTGTGAGAGCAGAGTGATACTGGACCTGATGTGTGTGTGAGAGCAGAGTGATACTGGACCTGATGTGTGTGAGAGCAGAGTGATACTGGACCTGATGTGTGTGGGAGCAGAGTGATACTGGACCTTGATGTGTGTGAGAGCAGAGTGATACTGGACCTGATGTGTGTGAGAGCAGAGTGATACTGGACCTGATGTGTGTGTGAGAGCAGAGTGATACTGGACCTGATGTGTGTGAGACCAGAGTGATACTGGACCTGATGTGTGTGAGAGAGCAGAGTGATACTGGACCTGATGTGTGTGTGAGAGCAGAGTGATACTGGACCTGATGTGTGTGTGAGAGCAGAGTGATACTGGACCTGATGTGTGTGTGAGAGCAGAGTGATACTGGACCTGATGTGTGTGAGAGCAGAGTGATACTGGACCTGATGTGTGTGTGTGAGCAGAGTGATACTGGACCTGATGTGTGTGTGAGTGCAGAGTGATACTGGACCTGATGTGTGTGAGAGCAGAGTGATACTGAACCTGATGTGTGTGAGAGCAGAGTGATACTGGACCTGATGTGTGTGTGAGTGCAGAGTGATACTGGGCCTGATGTGTGTGAGAGCAGAGTGATACTGGACCTGATGTGTGTGTGAGAGCAGAGTGATACTGGACCTGATGTGTGTGAGAGCAGAGTGATACTGGACCTGATGTGTGTGAGAGCAGAGTGATATTGGACTTGATGTGTGTGAGAGCAGAGTGATACTGGACCTGATGTGTGTGTGAGAGCAGAGTGATACTGGACCTGATGTGTGTGTGAGAGCAGAGTGATACTGGACCTGATGTGTGTGAGCAGAGTGATACTGGACCTGATGTGTGTGTGAGAGCAGAGTGATACTGGACCTGATGTGTGTGAGAGCAGAGTGATACTGGACCTGATGTGTGTGTGTGAGAGCAGAGTGATACTGGACCTGATGTGTGTGTGAGAGCAGAGTAATACTGGACCTGATGTGTGTGTGAGAGCAGAGTGATACTGGACCTGATGTGTGTGAGAGCAGAGTGATACTGGACCTGATGTGTGTGTGAGAGCAGAGTGATACTGGACCTGATGTGTGTGTGTGAGAGCAGAGTGATACTGGACCTGATGTGTGTGAGAGCAGAGTGATACTGGACCTGATGTGTGTGTGAGAGCAGAGTGATACTGGACCTGATGTGTGTGTGTGAGCAGAGTGATACTGGACCTGATGTGTGTGTGAGAGCAGAGTGATACTGGACCTGATGTGTGTGTGTGAGAGCAGAGTGATACTGGACCTGATGTGTGTGAGAGCAGAGTGATACTGGACCTGATGTGTGTGAGAGCAGAGTGATACTGGACCTGATGTGTGTGTGAGAGCAGAGTGATACTGGACCTGATGTGTGTGAGAGCAGAGTGATACTGGACCTGATGTGTGTGTGAGAGCAGAGTGATACTGGACCTGATGTGTGTGTGAGGGCAGAGTGATACTGGACCTGATGTGTGTGTGTGAGAGCAGAGTGATACTGGACCTGATGTGTGTGAGAGCAGAGTGATACTGGACCTGATGTGTGTGAGAGCAGAGTGATACTGGATCTGATGTGTGTGTGAGAGCAGAGTGATACTGGACCTGATGTGTGTGTGAGAGCAGAGTGATACTGGACCTGATGTGTGTGAGAGCAGAGTGATACTGGACCTGATGTGTGTGAGAGCAGAGTGATACTGGATCTGATGTGTGTGTGAGAGCAGAGTGATACTGGACCTGATGTGTGTGTGAGAGCAGAGTGATACTGGACCTGATGTGTGTGTGAGAGCAGAGTGATACTGGACCTGATGTGTGTGTGAGAGCAGAGTGATACTGGACCTGATGTGTGTGTGAGAGCAGAGTGATACTGGACCTGATGTGTGTGTGAGAGCAGAGTGATACTGGACCTGATGTGTGTAAGAGCAGAGTGATGCTGGACCTGATGTGTGTGTGAGCAGAGTGATACTGGACCTGATGTGTGTGTGAGAGCAGAGTGATACTGGACCTGATGTGTGTGAGAGCAGAGTGATACTGGACCTGATGTGTGTGTGAGAGCAGAGTGATACTGGGGGGTCTCTGCTTTCTTTAATGAAGGGTCCTGCTGTATTCTGTAACTTTTTTAGCTGCCTGGATACTTCATTATTGAACAATAACTAGGGCTTATTTTTGCAGTAGGGTTTATATTTTAAGTATACTCCAAAAAGCCAGAATATTCCTGTTGGGGCTTATTTTCGCTGTTGGTCTCATTTTTGGGGAAACACAGTAGACTGAATTACAGACCTATTTATGATTTCCCATTGAACTTTTCAGTAGAAAAGATCAGTATCAGACACCATGAAACAAAATGACAACATTGGCTCAGCGAAGAGGAGAATTGAAAAGAAACCTGGCGACCAAACATCACAATCTCTACATGAACGTCTACTGTTGCCATCACTGACATATATTATGTATATATACATATACGTGAGACAATATAGAAATGTAAAATACTCTTCATTAGATCACAATTAAGAACAGCAGATAAAAAATACAACCAGAAAAACCATGTAAAAGGGATAAATGTAATCACAAGAAAGACAAAGGAATGGGACATCGGTATCAGACCTGAATAAGTCCTAACCATCTTACATGTTTTTTACAGAGTGCATTTTTATCTGTATCTGTAGATTGTGATCTAATAATGATTAGTTTTAATCCTTTATTGCCCTGCACTTTTCTGCCTATAGTATATTAGGGGTTAGGATTACTGGAATGGTTTTTGTAAATAGGCGGCTCACCACTCTCTTAGGTCAGGGTCACATTTGCGTTGTTCTGTCCGTTCAAATGGATCAGTTGAAAAGCAGCACAAACGCAATGGAACAGATGCGTTAACGCATCCACAGACTTGCACTGAACAAACACATGCCAAAATAGGCATGTGTTTGAAAGAATGCATTTTTGCAACACACCAAAAAACGTTGCAGACCACATTTTGATGTGCGTTGCAAAAAACACATACTTTCAAATGCATGCGTTTGTTCAGTGCAAGTCTATGGATGCGTTAATGCATCGGTTCCATTGCGTTTGTGCTGCTTTTCAACGGATGAATTTGAACGGACAACACTACGCAAATGTGAACCTAGGTCACATTTGCGTCATTCTTTATTTTGTATAGAAATATGCTTACAGAATCTTTATTAAACATATGGAACTGTTATTGAAAGATAAAATAATTTTACTTCTTAACAGATGACTGTGGTATCAAACCCGATACCCATGAAGAGCATGACGTTAATCCAGCTATACCTCCAGCCCTGTGGAATAAAAATCAGTCACCTGAGCCTTTTCAACAGGTCCTCTCTTCTGATTCATCACAGACTGTTAAGCAGAATGAAAGCCACAGAATGGAAGTAGAACATCAAACATTGTCTGCAGGAAACAAACCATTTTCATGTACAGAATGTGGGAAATGTTTTATTCGAAAATTACATTTGCTTACACATCATAAAAGTCACACAGGGGAGAAGTCATTTTCATGTTCAGAATGTGGGAAATGTTTTAACCAGAAAGGAAATTTACTTAGACATCAGAGAATTCACACAGGGAAGAAGCAATTTTCATGCTCAGAATGTGGGAAATGTTTTACTCAGAAATCAGATTATCTTATACATAAGAGAAATCATACAGGGGAGAAGCCTTTTTCATGTTCAGAATGTGGGAAATGTTTTAATCGTAAATCAAATTTGCTTACACATCAGAGAACTCACACAGGGGAGAAGCAATTTTCATGTTCAGAATGTGGGAAATGTTTTACCCATAAATCATATTTACTTAACCATCAGAGAATTCACACAGTGAAGAAGCCATTTTCATGTTCAGAATGTGGGAAATGTTTCACCCATAAATCAGATTTACTCAAACATCAGAGAATTCACACAGTGGAGAAGCCATTTTCATGTTCAGAATGTGGGAAAGGTTTTTTGAAGAAATCAAGTTTACTTACACATCAGAGAATTCACACAGGGGAGAAGCCATTTTTCTGTTCAGAATGTGGAAAATCTTTTAGGGATCAATCATATTTCCTTAAACATCAGAGAATTCACACAGGGCAGAAGACATTTTCATGTACACAATGTGGGAAATGTTTTACAAATAAATCAAATTTCTTTGTACATCAGAGAACTCACACAGGGGAGAAGCCATTTTCATGTTCAGAATGTGGGAAATGTTTTAACCATAAAGGAAATTTACTTAGACATAAGAGAAATCACACAGGGAAGAAGCCATTTTCATGTTCAGAATGTAGGAAATGTTTTACCCATAAAGTAAATTTCCTTTCACATCAGAGAATTCATACAGGGGAAAAGCCATTTTCATGTTCACAATGTGGGAAATGTTTTTCTCATAAATCAGATTATCTTAAACATAAGAGAAATCATACAGGGGAGAAGCCTTTTTCATGTTCAGAATGTGGGAAATGTTTTACTCATAAATCAGATTATCTTAAACATAAGAGAAATCATACAGGGGAGAAGCCTTTTTCATGTTCAGAATGTGGGAAATGTTTTACTCATAAATCAGATTATCTTATACATAAGAGAATTCACACAGGGGAGAAGCCTTTTTCATGTTCAGAATGTGGGAAATGTTTTAATCGTAAATCAAATTTGCTTACACATCTGAGAACTCACACAGGGGAGAAGCCATTTTCATGTTCAGAATGTGGGAAACATTATTCCCGGAAATCATCTCTTCTTCAACATCTAAAAACACACGTAGGAATATAGCAATTTACTTATTTGCTAGATCACATTATTGGGAGATTTTAGAAGAAGAAAATTCAACAGTTAGAACAAATTAAAGTGACAGAAAGAGAAAATAACTGTCAACACCAAATAATGATTAGGAAATAGAGATGAGAGAATTTCCAATTAGTCCATGTCACGAGCACCACTACCATTAATGTGTCATGTAGACCAATCGCTTATGACACACATGACTCAGATGCAACCATAAGGGTGACTTCATTTCCCGCTCACTCGTCCACTCTCCTATCGTAATAGGCCAACAATGAGCTCCCCACAAACAGTCCCCACATTCACACTTCACTTTACATTGCCGCTACTCACCATTTTTTCAGGCCATCGTGACTCCTGCCCTGGGCAACACACTGATATAAGCACACCCGGATTTCCCAAGTTCCTAAACAGTTCACTAGTTGCTCTCTAGCTACCAGGCAACACAACCGAGCTATTGTCTCTGCTTAAGATCGTGGTTACCTTACAGCAATGAAAAAACAAACTTAAAAAAATGATAGAAAAGTATATAATAGAAAAGAACACAGCGCTTAAATATTACAAAAAGTTTAATAACATAAAGAAATACATAAAACAAACAGTCCAATAAAAAGGATAATTAAAGAAACCTTATATGATTGGATCATGACACTTTTTTGTGGAGAAGAAAAGTTTGTGGTACAGAATGAAAGTACGAATGTGTCGCTCCCTTAGATTGAGCTGACTGTTGGATGTTGCTGTGTGTGTTTATGTTTGCATTTCTTCAGGAGCTGCAGGAGGTTCGGGTGTGAAGGTCTTGCTCAGCTGCTAGTTGATGTGAGGTTCGGGTGTGAAGGTCTTGCTCAGCTGCTAGCTGATATGAAGCTTGGGTGTGACTCACCTGCAATCCCCTCCCCCTGGCCTTTAATTGGCCTTCCCTCTCCCCTGTCAGATGCCGTTGTTAGAGTTATTCACTCTTGGTCTCTGTGCTGTGAAGTTGTTTTGCTGCTGGGCTGAAGTCCTTCCAGGAGGTCCCTTGCCTTGGGAGTAGCTGTGGTTCCTGATACGTGAGTGGAGGTAGGAGCCCTTAGTCTAGGGCTAATCAGAAGCTTAAGGCTAAAGGGTGGCAACTCGGACCTCCTCACCATCAGAAGCACCTCTGAGATCAGGGCGAGCCAGGGACCCCCAGTTCCAGGGTCACATTAGCTCCCCCTGAATCCCTTCGCCCATCATACCATCCAGTCACCTGATTTCCTCACCTCTCAAGCGTGACATTAACAACGGCCTAACCGCTTTATTTTCATCCTCTGCAGATGCCTTTTCACAACTGATGCAGACTATCTCAGCTGAGGTCACTGGTCTGCGGATGCAGGTGGTGCAGCAGCTGCAGCAGGTTGTGGGGTATCTGGTCTCGGCTCACGCCCAGGCCATACCAGAACTCAAGATTTCCTCACCTCTCAAGTGAGACAGTATGTGGTTGTAATATTAGGTAGATGAAATATAAAGGGTCTCTCCAGAGCTAAACAAGATAAAAGCATTGATGCTCCAGCATTTAACACCTATGTGCCGGTGGAGGGATACAGGAACACATGTGTCGGGCCAAATGATAATCTGTTCTTGGGGAAATGTTTATATAGTTATAATTAAAACATATCAATATCTCTCTTTCTCGCTATATATATATTTCATACTAGAAGGAGGGAAAGAAAGTGCAAATATCTTATCTGTGGTAGAATAGATCAAAATAGGTGAAATAAGGCTCATCTATAGAGGTTGTGAGGAGTTACAACCACTGTAAAAGCAACAGCTGCCGCAGTCTCCAGAGATAAAGCAAATAATCACCTGTACAGAAATGGTTTACGACTGCACCGCTGGATGAATGAACATCAAACTTCGGAGGACATCAAAACATCTGGTTTTGGCTGTGGTTTATTAGACAACGCGTTTCAGGGCTCCTTCATCAGGACAAACCAACATTACATACATAGAGGAGTTGTCTGACACACAGTCTAATAAAGAATTAATATTTTTTATAATAAATAAAATTACACAAAATGTTTATTAGACTGTGTTTAGAGTAGTATAAACTGTTCATATGAGTTTGTACATTGCTGATTCTGTACCATTTTTGCATCTTTGTACATGTAGCATTTCCGCTCCATTTCGTTGTCTTTTCAGACTCAGTGTTTGTTGTATTGTGTTCACTATATTTATCTGACAACTCCTCTATGTATGTAATGTGGGTTTGTCCTGATGAAGGAACCCTGAAACGCGTTGCCTAATAAACCACAGCCAAAACCAGATGCTTTGATGTCCTCCGAAGTTTGATGTTTATTCACCCAGCGGCGCAGTCATTAACACTTTCCGTACTGGTGATTATTTGTTAAATTTATATATGTAGAAATTGTCCCTTGATCATCAAGATTCCCTAAATAATCGGGTTTATAGGTTGAAAAATAAAATACTTAAAGGGAAACCAAGAAAACCAAAAAAATCCACCAGGTCCCGAACCACCAACTGCACTGCCCAAGTCCCCTTCTGTACAATCACTTGCATCCGGGGATGAGGGTTCGGCTGCCGAGTCGGTGGGAGCCGGTGATTGGGAGCCCATCCCGGGTGTTATTACCAGGAGTGGAAAATCTGAAGCCCAGTGGGAGGAAGGTCACCACCTACGAATACTAAAAAAGGACGAATTCAGCCTCACGTAATTAATCTCCCTTCACATGTTCTAACCGACTCTCAGCTGCAACTTTTGTTCAAAGGTTTAACATTTTGCCCTACCAACTCTTTTAATTTCTTTTTAGCTTTAAAAGACATTGACCTCTTTGCTAGGAAGTTAATTTTGAAACGCCTTCATCACAAAAATCCTGGGGTAAAATTGGACTCTACGATGGAAAAGGAGGTATTGGAAGCCCTTGAGGAATAGATTCAGGGGCAGTCAACAGAAACAACAGGTGGGTTCCCTAGACATCTGCTCCCCAGATCCACCAAGTTCCCCCCGACTCACTCTACACCGTGTGCAGAATTATTAGGCAAGTTGTATTTTAGAGGATTATTTTTATTATTGATCAACAACTCTGTTCTCAATCATCCAAAAGACCCATAAATATCAAAGCTTAATGTTTTTGGAAGTTGGAGTGGCGTTTTTTTAGATTTGGCTCTTAGGAGGATATCTGTGTGTGCAGGTCACTATTACTGTGCAGAATTATTAGGCCACTTAACAAAAACTAAATATATATCCCATCTCACTTGTTTACTTTCACCAGGTAAACTAATAGAACTGAACAAAGTTTAGAAATAAACATTTCTGACATGCAAAAACAAAACCCCCAAATATTAGTGACCAATATAGCCCCCTTTCTTTATGATGACACTCAGCAGCCTTCCATCTATAGCATCTGTCATTGCTTGATCTGTTTATGACCAACATTGTGTGAAGCAGCCACCACAGCCTCCCAGACACTGTTCCCAGAGGTGTACTGTTTTCCCTCCAGACACTGTTCCCAGAGGTGTACTATTTTCCCTCCAGACACTGTTCCCAGAGGTGTACAGTTTTCCCTCCCTTTTCATAAAAATATAAAAGTTGGGGTTTTTAAACCGCGCTGCCAGTCATTCCAATTTATTTAAATTCAAAGAGTTGGCATGAAGGTGATTTTTATTCTACGCGTTTCAAGGTTCACAGACCTCTTCATCAGGAAAACCAACGATGAACATCATTTTCCCACCATCTACAAAACATTTTTATAGACATTCTTACAAAATCAATTATGGTGGGGCGTAGTTACCCTGTGTCAGCCATGAAAATACTCATCCTATTGTAGCAGCTCCTTTCAAATGAAGGTGCACTTCCCTTGTAATAGGTATGAGGTAGAAATACATAGAAAATCTTATGTACAAAAAACCTTGTAATGCTCTAAATTTGTGGCCAAAAGTATTGACACCCCTGTAATTCTGTCAGATAATACTCAGTTTCTTCCTGAAAATGATTGGAATCACAAATTCTTTGGTATTATTATCTTCATTTAATTTGTCTTCAATGAAAAATTACAAAAGAGAATGAAGTAAAAATCTGAGAGAGAATATCCTGTGGCTGATGGTCACATCATGAGAAAAGCTGGATCATGCCATCAGCGCGTGATCATAGATATTCTAAAATTGTCTAAATGAAGGTGGTCACATTCATTGAGTCGGGGGAAAAACCTTCCCAGAGGCCAACATGGACACACGTCTGTGTGAAGCAAGCCGCGGTGTTGATCCCTTCTCACTGATCATGACCTCCCAATGAAGAAGGTGAAGCAGGACATTAATTGGCGTAGTCGGCAGGATACCCCACAGTGGGGTATTTAAAGCACACCTTATTTTTTTAGTAATATTTTCTTATTTGGCATTTTTCCAAATCATTTGGCAGAGTACCAAAAATGTTCAGAAAACGTAAGGAAACAGCTAAGGAAATTGTTATGGACCGAGGCTCCATAAAATATCATAAGCACATGAATTGGTCAATTGTGGAATGGCGGAAAAATGGCAGGATAAGTTAAAAAATTCTGAACCCTATAATGTTGTTGATGTACTTATAGGGATCCCTGCAAACGCAGGTGATGTGGTAGCCCCTCGATGTTGTAAAGTTACTCGAGGGATCCCTGCAAAGGCAGGTGATGTAGTAGTCTCTCAATGTTGTTAAAATTACTCGAGAGGGTCCCTGTAAAGGCAGGTGATGTAGTAATATTGGGGAAGCTAAACTGGACGCTAGCCTCAGCCTATAGGACAGTTCATAGGAAAAATTCTCAGCTAGTTAAGGAAGTGAAGCACACGTTGGTGTGCAGTTTGAATCAGTTAGAATTTTGTCAAAACAGTTAAATTAAAATAGATAAATTTGTTTAAGGGATAGTGCAAACACATTGCATTTGTGTATTAACATTTGTTTGTCGAATAATTGTGTGTGAAAGAACGTGACTGGTATGAGACTCCTTGCTTGAACTGAATGACCGTATGCATGTAATAAGGATTTAAAAATAAAAATCCTGATTGTATAAAGGAGTCCAATTAGTCCAATTAGTTGTGATCCCTTGTCAACTGGCATCAGGGATAAAATGGAAGAACATTTAGCAAGTGAAAAACACATAGTCACACGTGTGAGAATGAGAGAAGCTGAAACCAAGTATTTTGTTAATATTGCGAAACTAAGCAGAAAGACTGGGAATACACGTAGTCGGGCTTGTCCTGTCCGTGTTTTTCCGGTGGCCTATGGTTTTGCAGTAAATTAAAGAATATTTGGGGAGGCTGCAAGTGAAGTGACTGTGTTGAATGTTCTGCAGATTTTGTGTGGGTTGTGCATGTTTCAGAAAAGTTGGATGTCCGAGGCTCCCTACAATATCATAGCGCAGAAATTGTTACATAGTAGATTAGCTGATGCTTGAAATAATAAGATCAAGGGTTTATAACCCCCGATGTTGTTAATGTACTCGAGGGAATGCCTGCCAAGGCAGGTGATGCTATACAGTTAGAAGGTGAAATTGGGTATTAACTGTTTTCTTAGGCCAAAAAATATAAATATGAACAAGGAATAAAATGTTATTTGTTCACTGATTCATGGTTTGTAGTTAGTAGTTGAGCTACTTGGATTATAGGATGAGAAATAAAATGATTGACAAATTCATAGGAAAGAGTTGTGGGGGAAAGAAGTTTGGCAAAATATTGAAGAATATGTCCAAACAACCAAAAATACTCTCTTCATGTTGATGCACATGTTCCTCTTGACTCATTGAAATGTTTGTCTAATTCCCAAGCAGATGCGGCAGCCTCAATGTCTGTCGCAGGTACTGAACCTGATAAAGAGAAAGAAATATGGTTGCAAGGTATAGCTGTCTGGACGCCTCAGAAAAGTGGACATTTGGGAGAAAATGCCACTTACAGGTGGGCACAAGACAGAGGAGTGCCCTTATCTTTAGATGTTATAAAACAAGTCATTGCACAATGTCCCATATGTCAACATTCACAGACAAGGGCAGTACCACATACTGTAACGGGACACATAGGTGAATTGCCAGCTTAGATTTGGCAGATGGATTTCATCGGTCCTCTGCCAGACAGTAGAAGTTGTAAATCTATCTGTATGGCTGCAGACACATAGTCAGAATTGATGGTGAGGTTTCTTTGTAAATCTACCGCCCAGTGGAGTACTGTGAGAACACAAGCTGATCACATAGTATTATGGTACTCCATTACAGGTATAAATGGACAATGGAGAGATAATTTGAGTGAGGCTCTCCAAATAGTTAAGAACAGACCTATCACTGATTACACATAATCTGAGCATACATAAAGTACATGTAGATACATTGATCTATTGGAAATTGAAAGAAGAAGCACAAATTCCTTACAGAGCTATCCCAGCGACTGCAGGACTGGACCTCTACTCAGTAGAGGCAGTGCTCATAGCACCAGGTAAGGTAAGCACCATTTCTACTGGTTTTGCATGTAAGATTCTTAAAGGACATTTTGGTGAAATTGCAACAAGATCTAGTTTTGCTTTAAAAGGTGCAATAGTAGTAGGAGGTGTTATTGATCCTGATTATCAAGGAGAAATTAAGGTTCTCATGTTGAATCTAGAGACAGAACCCTTAGTGTTGTCCACAGACCAAAGGATTGCCCAAATGTTACTTATACCTGTAAACTTGTCCCAAGTTAAGGAAGGAACAGCCCCTACAGAATTGACATGGGAGATAAAGGTTTTGGGTCCTCCAGTATCACCAATGTGGGGGACAAAATATGGGTACAGAATACCCAAGGACCGCCATCTGAGGCTGAGGTCATAGCAGTGGGAAAAGATAGAACTCTGCTAATAATGAGACCAGGAGTAGAGAAGTGGGAATATGTCCCACAGGAGAAATGTTATTTATGGGAATGATGCCATCTTTTATTGTACCCTAGGTATGGCTGTTAAGTGGAATCATTGGAAGCGTATTTTTAGACATCGCTGATGGATGGAGCAACCTACACCGAGAGGAGCCGATAGCCAACAAGTTCCAGGTGCACCATCAAGTGATAACGGAAGCGTTGACTAACAGTCAACCCACAGATTGTTGGATTTGTACTCATTCTCCTGTGACCGCTACCAGTATTCCTTTCCTGGCTATACCGGTAACAATAGAAGAAATCCTGATGTGGGACAATTGCTCAGACAGTTTGGCCAATAATGATACCCGAAATATTCGACTATGGAACACCACAGTACCTATCCTTATTGTAGGATGGGTTAATCTACCATGGTGGAAAGGAAATCTGAGCGGGACAATTAAGAATTTGCAGTATATGGCCTCTAAAGGAGGAGTTTGGGTGCTGAGAAATAAAACTGGGTTGATTGATTTGGGACTGCTCCCTATGGACAATATACATATAAGTTTTGGGACAATTACAAATACAGCAGACGCTTTCAAACCAAGTCTACTATAAAGGACAATTCATGATGTATTCTGGCCTTATGCCACTATGTTTATTAATGGAACTAGTGATATTTGTAGCAATATTCCAGGTAATTTAATGTGTAATGAATCTTAAGTTAATGAACCAACGTGTAGTAACCCTGATACAGGATGTTCTCATGGAATGTTCACCCTCTGCTGGAAGAATTTTGAATTTCTCAATTCACTCTGTGTTGGTGATTGCTATTATAATAATTTCACTTTTAATCTGGAATTGTTATACAGCATACAAAATGTTCTGTAGGAAGCCAAAAGTACTGATGGTTTCTTATGGAAATGGAAGATAATTCCTGTGGTCAAGGACCGATTGTGATACCAATGTGATAAGAATGGCGTGTGGATGTGAATAGAATAGGTATAGAACAGGTATTGATAATTATAATAGTGACCACAGGCCTTATTATTCCCTATGTATGTCTCAGTACAATGTTGAAATATAAAAGGGTGAACTCTCTTTGACATTATGCTACTATGATGAGAACACGGTCTCATGATATGTATCTCATGACAGGCAGAAGTCTTTCAACAACTGCTGTATTGTTATATCCTATGACAGGCAGGGGTCTTTCAATGACTGTTGTATTGTTATACACGTGCTGCCTGTCTTGTGATATACATCCCACGACAGGCAAGTTATAGGAGAAACTGTTGAACATCCATCCAACATCCTGTGGCTGATGATCACGAGGGAAATTGAATGGTACAGTCAGCGCGTGCTCGTAGATATTCTAAACTGTATAAAAGATGGGAGATAACGCTCAGTGAGTGTGGAGCTCTTCCAGGAGACAAGGTGGACGTACACCTCCTGCGATGCAAGCCTTGATATTGCTCCCTTCTCACTGATACGTGTCCCGCCCGAATGGAGAAGGTGAAGCAGCTACAATATCAGGTAATATATATATATTGATGCTTATTCACTATAATTAAGTCTAGGTATGATTTGTGTTAAATCTGTATTCAATTGATGACAATTCATGTGCTACTTTGTAACAAATTTAATCTTGCTATAAAGAATATTATTATTCATGCCTAATTTGTAAGCCAGTGAGCGCTACGTAAGTACGGGCTCTGCCCTGAACCAGGTAAATTTAGCAAGACAGTCACATGCACTTCTTCAGCGTCTTCCCTGGCTACGAAGACACAAACTCGTTCTGTATTGGCGTTCAGGGGATGTGCTTCGCTGGAAATAATCTTGTCATGAGAGGTGCTTCAAGCCTGTCCTTCTGGCCTGCTCCGTACACACATGGCTCTGCTCCGTACACCTCGTACACACATGGCTCTGCTCTGTACACCTCGTACACACGCGGCTCCGCTCCGTACACCTCGTACACACTCGGCTCTGCTCCGTACACCTCGTACACACTTGGCTCTGCTCCGTACACCTCGCACATGCCTCACCCAGGCCAGGGGACTCAGATCTCAGGGGCAGGCTGGAAGTCACGGGTGGCGGTGCCTGAGGCTGTGGCCCTGGTGGTCAATGCAAAAGGAAAAAAAAATAATAATAAAAGAAGTTTATTTGTGACGCCACCTGTAGGTCCCAGTGATGGCACTGCTGGAACCTCCGGGGTGATGGGCAGCAGCAAGATGGAGTAGCTCCCTACAGGAGGAGCGGGATCCCCGGGGTATTGGAAGTAGGAATGTTGGAGTACGGCAGCACAGTCACTGTGGAGCAAGGCAGGTAAATCACAGTTCAAGGAAGAAATCACTGACACGTTGCTCACTCTGAACGGGTACTTTACTCCTGAATTCTGCAAGGTTACAGGGTAATGCAGTTCTTGTTGCGGAGTAGTGGACCGGGTGGTTCTGGCAATGAGCAGTGTCCCTCTGAAGGTCCACTGGTGTTCCTTCTCTATCGCGCTCACTGTCCCTTGCTCTGCTGCCCTGCACGGATCCCGATTGTTAGACCAGGCCTGTCGAGATATATGAGATCCCCTTATCTCTCCAAGGAGATCCCAACTCAGTCTAGTGCTTCTGGTGAGGACCGTGCTTGCAGTAGGGCGGTTGGGTCGTGCTCCTAAAAAGTCATCGACCACTCTGGGTTTGTGGTTCAGGGATTTAGCCCCTTTCTCTTCTGGGTCACCAGGTTGAGGTGCCCTCCCTGTTAGCTTCACTCCGCTGTTCTGTAGCTCTCCAGCTCTGCTTCATCTGCTGCTTCCCACTTGACTTTCAACTCCAGTTCACTCTCTTGACTTCTCCTTGCTAACCCTGTTCTGCTCTCCTCACTTGCTTTATCACCTAGCCTCTCCTTCCACCAGGATCGGTTAACCTAGCAATGGGTATCTACTTGGTCCTCTATCACTAGATGTTTGCATGTGGTGCTGGAGCTTCAGGCTTATTCTACTCATTAACAAAACAAAGCATACGGCACCTTCGGTCAGGGGTGCAGTACCCTTTTGTGACGCAATCTTAGCAGGGAAACACATACACACTTGGCTCCACTCCATACACCTCGTACACACTCAGCTCTGCTCCGTACACCTCGTACACACGCAGCTCCGCTCAGTACACCTCGTACACACTCGGCTCTGCTCTGTACACCTCGTACACACTTGGCTCCGCTCCGTACACCTCGTACACGCGCAGCTCCGCTCCATACACCTCGTACACACTCGGCTCTGCTCCGTACACCTCGTACGCACTCGGCTCTGCTCCGTACACCTCGTACACACTCGACTCTGCTCCGTACACCTCGTACACACTCGGCTCCGCTCCATACACCTCGTACACTCTTGGCTCCGCTCCGTACACCTTGTACACACTCGGCTCTGCTCCGTACACCTCGTACACACTCGGGTCTGCTCCGTACACCTCGTACATACTCTGCTCCGCTCAGTACACCTTGTACACACTCGGCTCCGCTCCGTACACCTTGTACACACTCGGCTCTGCTCCGTACACCTCGTACACACTCCGCTCCGCTCCGTACACCTCGTACCACTCGGCTCCGCTCCATACACCTCGTACACACTCGGCTCCGCTCCGTACACACTCGGCTCCGCTCCGTACACCTCGTACACACTCGGCTCCGCTCCGTACACCTCGTACACACTCAGCTCCGCTCCGTACACCTCGTACACACTCAGCTCTGCTCCGTACACCTCGTACACATGCGGCTCCCAGGGGCTGGCTGGCTGCTCGTACCCCGGGTGGCAGTCCACCTTGCAGCCTGGCTCCAACTGAGGAGCAGGGGGTGTGCTGCTGGCTCCAAGTTTGTGCGCCTCTCCCTTGTATGGGCGGCCCTACACTAGGACTATACCACCCACCTGGGGGGCAAATGCCACCCTGGCACCTGCGCCAGTCCGCCCCTGACGGCTTCGCTCCGTACACCTCGTACACACTCGGCTCTGCTCCATACACCTCATTCACACTCGGCTCTGCTCCGTACACCTCGTACACACTCGGCTCCGCTCCGTACACCTCGTACACACTCGGCTCTGCTCTGTACACACTCTGCTCTGCTCCGTACACCTCGTACACACTCGACTCTGCTCCGTACACCTCGTACACACTCGGCTCTGCTCCGTACACCTCGTACACACTCGGCTCTGCTCTGTACACCTCGTACACACTCGGCTCCGCTCCGTACACCTCGTACACACTCGGCTGTGCTCTGTACACCTCGTACACACTCAGCTCTGCTCTGTACACCTCGTACACACTCGGCTCCGCTCCGTACACCTCGTACACACTCGACTCCGCTCCGTACACCTCGTACACACTCGGCTCCGCTCCGTACACCTCGTACACACTCGGCTCCGCTCCGTACACCTCGTACACACTCGGCTCCGCTCCGTACACCTCGTACACACTCGGCTCTGCTCCATACACCTCATTCACACTCGGCTCTGCTCCGTACACCTCGTACACACTCGGCTCCGCTCCGTACACCTCGTACACACTCGGCTCTGCTCTGTACACACTCTGCTCTGCTCCGTACACCTCGTACACACTCGGCTCTGCTCCGTACACCTCGTACACACTCGGCTCTGCTCCGTACACCTCGTACACACTCGGCTCTGCTCCGTACACCTCGTACACACTCGGCTCTGCTCCGTACACCTCGTACACACTCGGCTCTGCTCTGTACACCTCGTACACACTCGGCTCCGCTCCGTACACCTCGTACACACTCGGCTCCGCTCCGTACACCTCGTACACACTCGGCTCCGCTCCGTACACCTCGTACACACTCGGCTGTGCTCTGTACACCTCGTAGACACTCGGCTCTGCTCCGTACACCTCGTACACACTCGGCTCCGCTCCGTACACCTCGTACACACTCGGCTCCGCTCCGTACACCTCGTACACACTCGGCTCTGCTCCGTACACCTTGTACACACTCGGCTCTGCTACATCCACACTGTAAATCCCTCCTGACCCCACAGAAAAACTTCACCTCACCTGGCACCATGACAACTGAGGAGCTGGTCATGTGACTCCTGACTCCTCCCCTCATGTGACATCATCACAGGTCCTGTAAGCACAGAGCAGCCATATATGTGGTGGCGGCTCTGCAGGTGGAGGTATGTTGTTCTCTCCTCATGTTTCTCCTTATTATCTCCAGTCATTGTATTATTACACAGGATCTTTATGATGTTCCATCGTCTCTTCCCCCATTCAGGTCTCTACAATCTCAGATCCTCTCAGATCTTCTATAGAAGAGAATTCTCCTGATTGACCATCAAGGATGGATCTGGACAGGGACAAGATGTCGGAGAGGATCTTCCACCTCACCCTAGAGATCCTCTTCCTTGTTACTGGAGAGGTGAGAGATTGTGATGACAATGTCACATGACATCATTCTTATCTATGGACAGAATAACAGATGACAGAACTGGAGAGGTGAGGACTCTGGAAATGTCTGGAGACTGGAGATTTATTAATGTGTCTCTCCATAACCAGGATTACACAGTAGTGAAGAGCTCTAGTGATCTGTGCTGTCAGGACCCTGTGTCTGAGGGAAGAGCCCTGAGCCCAATCACGGGGCCTCCACCTCACCCCCTGATACATGAGGACATCAATGACCAGAAGATCCTAGAACTCACCTACAAGATGATTGAGCTGCTGACTGGAGAGGTGACACTGCTGGGAATGCTGCTGCTGCTGGGACATTATACAGTAACGCTATGAAGGGATCGGGGAAAGATGACAATGGTATCATTGTATGTGTCAGGTTCCTATAAGGTGTCAGGACGTCACCGTCTATTTCTCCATGGAGGAGTGGGAGTATTTAGAAGGACACAAAGATCTGTACAAGGACATAGTCATGATGGAGGTTCCCCGGCCGCCCCTCACATCACCAGGTAATAGACAGGACTAAATACACACGGCCTATAATGATCTGTATGGAAAGAATGAATTCAGTCCTGTATGTGTCTCCTCCAGGTCTATCCAGTAAGAGGACAACACCAGAGAGATGTCCCCGTCCTCTTCTCCCACAGGACTGTAAACAAGAAGATCCCGATGTTCCTCCGGATCATCAGGTAGATGGAGAGAAGGTGTGATGAGATCTCCCTATGATGTGTAGACGGCTGTGAAGGTCTTGTGCTCAGTCTTGTTTTATCCTCCAGTATTCTATGTTTTATACTTGTGTAATGAGAACGGTGGAGATGGCAGATTACAGCTGATCATAGATGGGACTTCTCCATCTGTCTGTGACTTTTACAATCTTTGTTTCAGGGTGAAGATCTGCCCCATATTAATACTACAGAGACCTATGTGAGGGGTGATGATGATCTGCCCCATATTAATACTACAGAGACATATGTGAGGGGTGATGATGATCTGCCCCATATTAATACTACAGAGACATATGTGAGGGGTGATGATGATCTGCCCCATATTAATACTACAGAGACATATGTGAGGGGTGATGATGATCTGCCCCATATTAATACTACAGAGACATATGTGAGGGGTGATGATGATCTGCCCCATATTAATACTACAGAGACATATGTGAGGGGTGATGATGATCTGCCCTATATTAATACTACAGAGACATATGTGAGGGGTGATGAGCGGAGGACAGAGGAGATTCCTACAGATCACTGCCCAGGTGAGTAATAATCAATCATTTAAAAGGCGGATTACAGGTCTCAGAAGGATACTCAAGTGAGAAGCAAAACCTGAGGGTAACAACAAGTATTTAGGAAGATCCGGGAGGTTTTAGAAACACAGTAGATCGGAATCTAGTCCAAACCAAGAGCAGAACTCATCATAACTAAAAATTGGTAACAACAGATTGATAATTTGCCACATACACAATGATATAAGCGCCCCTGTACATTTAGTGCAGAATCTCCACCAGCACAACCACAGACTATATTGTGAAGACTGGAGAGAAAAGTGACAGTGCTGGAGCCTGTCTATAACTATAATATTATATAGGAGACAGACACCTCCTAATACTGTGTTTACCCAAATATAAGACAAGATCCTATATTAGTTATTGCTCTGAAAGATGCATTACGGTCTATTTCCGGGGTAGGGCTTAGTTTCAGTGAAGCACAGCACCATATTTACTGTGGTATAAATTACCTGCTTAATGTATTATTCTCTATGTTCTGTTACCCTGTAAAGAAAGCAGGTGTGAGAGCAGAGTGATACTGGACCTGATGTGTGTGTGAGAGCAGAGTGATACTGGACCTGATGTGTGTGAGAGCAGAGTGATACTGGACCTGATGTGTGTGTGAGAGCAGAGTGATACTGGACCTGATGTGTGTGTGAGAGCAGAGTGATACTGGACCTGATGTGTGTGTGAGAGCAGAGTGATACTGGACCTGATGTGTGTGTGAGAGCAGAGTGATACTGGACCTGATGTGTGTGTGAGAGCAGAGTGATACTGGACCTGATGTGTGTGTGAGAGCAGAGTGATACTGGACCTGATGTGTGTGTGAGAGCAGAGTGATACTGGACCTGATGTGTGTGAGAGCAGAGTGATACTGGACCTGATGTGTGTGTGAGAGCAGAGTGATACTGGACCTGATGTGTGTGTGAGAGCAGAGTGATACTGGACCTGATGTGTGTGTGAGAGCAGAGTGATACTGGACCTGATGTGTGTGAGAGCAGAGTGATACTGGACCTGATGTGTGTGTGAGAGTAGAGTGATACTGGACCTGATGTGTGTGTGAGAGCAGAGTGATACTGGACCTGATGTGTGTGTGTGAGAGCAGAGTGATACTGGACCTGATGTGTGTGTGAGCAGAGTGATACTGGACCTGATGTGTGTGTGAGAGCAGAGTGATACTGGACCTGATGTGTGTGTGAGAGCAGAGTGATACTGGACCTGATGTGTGTGTGAGAGCAGAGTGATACTGGACCTGATGTGTGTGTGAGAGCAGAGTGATACTGGACCTGATGTGTGTGTGAGAGTAGAGTGATACTGGACCTGATGTGTGTGTGTGAGAGCAGAGTGATACTGGACCTGATGTGTGTGAGAGCAGAGTGATACTGGACCTGATGTGTGTGTGTGAGAGAGCAGAGTGATACTGGACCTGATGTGTGTGTGAGAGAGCAGAGTGATACTGGACCTGATGTGTGTGTGAGAGCAGAGTGATACTGGACCTGATGTGTGTGAGAGCAGAGTGATACTGGACCTGATGTGTGTGTGAGGGCAGAGTGATACTGGACCTGATGTGTGTGTGAGAGCAGAGTGATACTGGACCTGATGTGTGTGAGAGTAGAGTGATACTGGACCTGATGTGTGAGAGAGCAGAGTGATACTGGACCTGATGTGTGTGAGAGCAGAGTGATACTGGACCTGATGTGTGTGTGAGAGCAGAGTGATACTGGGGGGTCTCTGCTTTCTTTAATGAAGGGTCCTTCTGTATTCTGTAACTTTTTTAGCTGCCTGGATATTTCATTATTGAACAATAACTAGGACTTATAATTCAAGTATATTCCAAAAAGACAGAATATTCCTGTTGGGGCTTATTTTCGCTGTTGGTCTCATTTTTGGGGAAACACAGTAGACTGACCTACAGACCTATTATTGATTCTCTGTTGAACTCTTCAGTACAAAAGATCAGTGTCAGACACCATGAAGCATAAACCGATGATAACACTGACACAGAGAAGTGGAGAATTGTAAAGAAACCTGGCGACCAAGCATCACAATCTCTACTTGAACGTCTACTGTTGCCATCACTGACATATATTATGTATATATACATATATGTGAGACAATATAGTAATGAAAAATACACTTTGTTAGATCACAATTAAGAACAGCAGATAAAAAATACAACCAGAAAAAGCATGTAAAGCGGCCGTCACATTCTATGATATCTTGAAAGATATCGCTTGAACGATGTCTGTGCGTGTGACGGCAAGATATGATAAATGATCAAATCGCAAAATCAAGATCTGAGCCCCGGACCTCACATCTGACGATGTCGACTCATTAGATAAACAGAATCGACGTGTCTAAACAACCGATATCGTCTACACGTTAGGACCTGCGCGATGGCTAAATCTAGCACGTAGGCGTGGCAGGAATTTCTCATTGTGTCGCCTCCTCAG
Organism: Allobates femoralis; assembly: GCA_033576535.1. Classification (NCBI taxonomy): domain Eukaryota; kingdom Metazoa; phylum Chordata; class Amphibia; order Anura; family Aromobatidae; genus Allobates; species Allobates femoralis. The sequence goes on from JARQOC010000006.1 coordinate 499,973,358, forward strand.
TTGTGATTAGTTAACCTTAATGGTTTCGGATTGGCCGCTTCTACATCAGCTCACATTGGTGGAAGATGAGGCGTTCACATTGGCTGTCCTCACAGGGCGCCATTTTTGAAGAGCTGTCTTCAGCACCACACATAGGCGTCGGCTGCACTATCACGCATTTGTCATGTACAACTTAATGTGCACCCACAAGTTGGTCAACCTGATAAAAGAACCTGCGTGGTACATGAGGCTGCTATGGTGTATTTTTTGTGGTATAGCACATTGTGTTTACACATGTACATTGCGAGGCACATCACAGGACATTCTGAAGATGAGGCCGCCATGTTTCCAAGGACATCTGACCAATGAGGACGCAGTACTGACCACCAATGATGTAGTGAGGGGCGCGGCTTGTAAACCATGTAGCACGCCTATGTGCTCCAATTTAACCTTGGAAAACGCCCAAATTTACCCCAACATCGTTTACAAGGTTTCTGTGTGACTGTTTGCTAACGATGTGCACAGATGATAAGTGCATCACTCATATGACCGCTGGATCGCTGCATTGGAGAATCGTCTGAGCGATATCTGTGGGTGTAGCGTTGTGATGAACGATCTCACACATCGGTCGGGCGATGGAAAAATCCGACATCGTTTCTAACATCGTTATCTATATCGTAGCGTGTGACGGCCGCTTAAAAAGGATAAACAAAATCACAAAAAAAACAAAGGAATGGGACATCTGGATCAGACCTGAATTCCATAAGTCCTAAGCATCTTACATGTTTTTTACAGAGTGCATTTTTATCTGTTGCTGTAGATTGTGATCTAATAATGATTAGTTTTAATCCTTTATTGCCTTGCACTTTTCTGCCGATAGTATATTAGGGGTTAGGATTACTGGAATGGTTTTTGTAAATAGGCGGCTCACCACTCTCTTAGGTCAGGGTCACATTTGCGTTGTGTTGTCCGTTCAAATGGATCAGTTGAAAAGCAGCACAAACGCAATGGAACCGATGCGCATCCATAGACTTGCATTGAACAAACGCATGCCAAAATAGGCCTGTGTTTGAAAGAATGCATTTTTGCAACACACCAAAAAACGTTGCAGACCACATTTTGATGTGTGTGGCAAAAAAACACATACTTTCAAATGCATGTGTTTGTTCAGTGCAAGTCTATGGATATGTTAATGCTTCGGTTCCATTGCGTTTGTGCTGCTTTTCAACAGATTTGTTTGAATGGACAACACAACGCAAATGTGAACCTAGGTCACATTTGCGTCATTCTTCATTTTGTATAGAAATATGTTTACTGAATCTTTATCAAACATAAGGAACTGTTATTGAAAGATAAAATAATTTTACTTCTTAGCAGGTGACTGTGGTATCAAACCAGATACCCATGAAGAGCATGACGTTAATCCAGCTATACCTCCAGCCCTGTGGAACAAAAATCAGTCATCTGAGCCTTTTCAAAAGGTCCTCTCTTCTGATTCATCACAGACTGTTAATCAGAATGAAAGACACAGAATGGATGTAGAACATCAAACATTGTCTGCAGGAAACAAACCATTTTCATGTACAGAATGTGGGAAATGTTTTAATCGTAAATTACATTTGCTTAGACATCATAAAAGTCACACAGGGGAGAAGCCGTTTTCATGTTCAGAATGTGGGAAATGTTTTACCCAGAACGCAAATTTGCTTACACATCAGAGAATTCACACAGGGGAGAAGCAATTTTCATGTTCAGAATGTGGGAAATGTTTTACCAATAAAGGAAATTTACTTAGACATCAGAGAATTTACACAGGGGAGAAGCCATTTTCATGTTCAGAATGTGGGAAATGTTTTAACCAGAACGCAAATTTGCTTACACATCAGAGAATCCACACAGGGGAGAAGCCATTTTCATGTTCAGAATGTGGGAAATGTTTTACCGATAAATCAGATTTACTTACACATCAGAGAATTCACACTGGGGAGAAGCCATTTTCATGTTCAGAATGTGGGAAAGATTTTAAGAAGAAATCAAGTTTACTTACACATCAGAGAATTCACACAGGAGAGAAGCCATTTTCTTGTTCACAATGTGGGAAATGTTTTACCAATAAATCAAATTTCCTTGCACATCAGAGAATTCACACAGGGGAAAAGCCATTTTCATGTTCAGAATGTGGGAAACATTATTCCCGGAAATCATATCTTCTTCAACATCTGAAAACACACGGAGGAATATAGCAATTTATTTGTTTCATAAATCACATTATTGGGAGATTTTAGAAGAAGAAAATTCAACAGTTAGAACAAATTAAAGTGACAGAAAGAGAAAATAACTGTCAACACCAAATAATGATTAGGAAATAGAGATGAGAGAATTTCCTATTAGTCCATGTTAGAACACCACTACCATTAATGTGTCATGAACACCACTACCATTAATGTGTCATGTACACCACTTGCTCACGACACACATGACTCAGATGCGACCATAAGGGGGACTTAGGTGAGTGGATAAGTGAGCAGGAAACTATTGCAATAGGCCAACAATGAGCTCTCCACAAACAGTCCCCACATTCACGCTTCACTTTACATTGCAGCTACTCACCATTATTCCAGGCCATGGTGACTCCTGCCCTGGGCAACACACTGATATAAGCACACCCGGATTTCCCAAGTTCCTAAACAGTTCACAAGTTGCCCTCTGGCTACCAGGGAACACAACCGAGCTATTGTCTCTGCTTAAGATCGTGGTTACGTTAGAACACTAAAAAAAAAAACTTAAAAAATGATTGAAAGGCACAAGCAAAACAGAGGGTACTGACGATCTAGACGGATCTTGTACTGGATTATGTGTGTGAAGGAGGCCCCACGAAAGGAGTAATTGCAACCACATACTGGGACATTTTACACACCTTTTTGCTACAACATCCGTCTAATGCTAAGCTGAGATGGGAACAAGAGGTTGGGACAATAGAAGATGATCAATGGGACTCTATTTTAGAGTGGGTACCGAAACAATCATTATGTGAACCAGGCAGGCTATCTCAACTTTATGTCTTATACAGGGTGTACCGTACCCCAGAATTCTTACATAAGATACATTTAAAATCTAATGCTGAATGTCCCAGATGTCTGGGGGGACCGGCGGACCTGCTCCACATGTTGTGGTACTGCCCAAAACTGACTGGTTATTGGATAAGGGTGTTAAACAGAGTGGAGGGTGCGTATGGTTGTGTAGTGCCTAGGGATCCGAAAGTGTGCATATTAGGATATGTGGATGAAATCCAGACAGAGGAATCTTCAAAGATAGCCATAGCCAGGCTACTTTATATAGCACGAAAGTTGGTCGCTCGGTATTGGATTGATGCAGAACCACCATCGAGACAGGAATTTATGGAACGAGCAAAATATGTTTCTCTTATGGAAAGAGGGGTATACCGGAAAAGGGGTAAGCTAGACTGTTATGAGAGAATTTGGTCACCGTGGCTCACCTACGGGAGGGGATAGAGTCTCTAACCAGGGGGGAAGCGTCTTCTATATAATGGGATAGAGGGGATTGAGCTGAAGTCTGTATTTGTTTCAAACATACGTGCAACACAGTATCACCGCTTGGCTCGAAGGGGAAGGGGTGGGAGATATTGGGGGGGAGGGAGAGGGAGTTCACGGGTTTGTATTGTTTATGGGAAATAAGGGGGAAAATTACCTGAGACAAATGTTAATGAATGTACTGTGAAATACCATGTTGGATGCTTTGTCAATAAAAATATATTTGATTTAAAAAAAAAAAAAAAATGATAGAAAAGTATATAATAGAAAAGAACACAGCGCTTAAATATTACAAAAAGTTTAATAACATAAAGACATACATAAAACAAACAGTCCAATAAAAAGGATAATTAAAGAAACCTGATATGATTGGATCATGACACTTTTTTGTGGAGAAGAAAAGTTTGTGGTACAGAATGAAAGTACGAATGTGTCGCGCCCTTAGATTGTGCTGACTGTGATGTGAGGCTTGGGTGTGACTTACCTGCAATCCCCTTCCCCTGGCCTTTAATTAGCCTTCCCTCTCCCCCGTCAGGTGCCGTTTTTAGAGTTATTCACTCTTGGTCTCTGTGCTGTGAAGTTGCTTTGCTGCTGGGTTGAAGTCCTTCCAGGAGGTCCCTTGCCTTGGGAGATACGTGAGTGGAGGTAGGGGCCCTTAGTCTAGGCCTAATTCATAAGCTTAAGGCGAAAGGGTGGCAACTCGGACTTCCTCACCATCAGAAGACATGGCTGGATGAGAGCCATGACTGGGCTGTTAATTTACAGGGCTATAGTTTGTTTAGAAATGACCGTACAAATAAGCGAGGAGGAGGTGTATGTTTATACTTAAAATCATCCTTAAAACCCATCCTGCGTGATAATATAGGTGAATCTAATGGAAATGTAGAGTCCCTGTGGGTGGAGATAAGGGGAGGGGGAAAAAATAATAAATTACTGATAGGGGTTTGTTATAAGTGTCCAACAATAATGGAAGTGGAGGAGAATATCCTCATAAAGCAAATAGAAGAAACAGCGACTCAGGGAGAAGTCATTATTATGGGGGACTTCAACTACCCTGAAATACATTGGGGAACAGAAACCTGCAGTTCCAGCAAAGGTAATAAGTTTTTGACAACTATGACTTTTTCACAACTGGTTCAGGACCCAACAAGAAAGGGGGCATTGCTGGACCTAATATTAACCAACAGGCCGGACCGCATATCAAATATACGGGTTGGAGATCACTTGGGTAATAGTGATCATAACTTAATAAGCTTTCAAGTATCCTTTAATAAGATGTGTAGTAGAGGGGCTACAAGGACACTAAACTTCAGGAAGGCAAATATTTTTTAACTACATATTATTATTATTATTATTATTATTATTAATAAGTATTTATCTAGCGCTATAAGGATACATAGCGCTTTAGCTTGTGATTGTGTTGGCCCCTTTAAAAATAGTCTGGGTGAAATGGTGGATGAGGATGAGGAAAAAGCCAATATGCTAAATGACTTTTTTTCAACAGTATTAGTATCAGTACACAAGAAAATCCCATGACAGACAATATGATCAGTGATAACAAAAACTGTCAATTAAATGTCACCTGCTTAACCCAGCAGGAAGTTCCCCTCACTCACTCTACACTGTGTGCAGAATTATTAGGCAGGTTGTATTGTAGAGGAATATTTTTATTATTGATGAACAACGATGTTCTCAATCACCCAAAAGACCCATAAATATCAAAGCTTAATGTTTTTGGAAGTTGGAGTGGCGTTTTTTTATATTTGGCTCTTAGGAGGATATCTGTGTGTGCAGGTCACTATTACTGTGCAGAATTATTAGGCGACTTAATAAAAACCAAATATATTCCCATCTCACTTGTGTATTTTCACCAGGTAAACCAATATAACTGCACAAAATTTAGAAATAAACATTTCTGACATGCAAAAACAATCCCAAAAAAATGAGTGACCAATATAGCCCCCTTTCTTTATGATGACACTCAGCAGCCTCCATCCATAGATTCTGTCATTGCTTGATCTGTTTACGATCAACATTGCGTGCAGCAGCCACCACAGCCTCCCAGACACTGTCCCCAGAGGTGTACTGTTTTCCCTTCCAGACACTGTCCCCAGAGGTGTACTGTTTTCCCTTCCAGACACTGTCCCCAGAGGTGTACTGTTTTCCCTCCAGACACTGTCCCCAGAGGTGTACTAGTTTCCCTCCCTGTAGATCTCACATTTTAGGAGGGACGATTTTCATAAAAATATAAAAGTTGGGGTTTTTTAAACCGCGCTGCCAATCATTCCAATATTATTCAAATTCAAAGAGTTGGTATGAAGGTGATTTTTATTCTACGTGTTTGAAGGTTCACAAACCTCTTCATCAGGAAAACCACCGGTGCACATCATTTTCCCACCATCTGCAAAACATTTTTATAGACATTCTTACACAATCTGTTAATTAGGGTGGGGCGTAGTTACCCTGTGTCAGCCATGCAAATACTCCTCCTATTGTAGCAGGTCCTTTCAAATGAAGGTGCACTGCCCTTGTAATAGGTATGAGGTAGAAATACATAGAAAATCTTATGTACAAAAAACCTTGTAATGCTCTATATAGACAAAATATACATATATCAACAACATCTCATCTCATAAAAACATCAATAATACCTGCACTTGCACTTTACTATTATTGGGCACCTTGAATGCATTGTAGCGATTATGTTCTTATGTTTACTACATTGTAATGTGAAAACTATGTATTGGAATCTTGAATGGACCCTGTTGCTCTGTTAGTCCATGAAGATCTATGTGGTCACCTTTCTGTTCTATTCTATTTTATTCCATCTTTAGATGGGTTCACAATTTTGTCCACAATAAAAAGTAACACTTTTTTGTATGATACTTTCAGTTCTCCTACTTGGTTAAGTTGAGTACCGTATATACTCGTGTATAAGCCGAGTTTTTCAGCACAAAAAATGTGCTGAAAAGTCCCCCCTCGGCTTATACACGAGTCACTATACGGCTGAGTGTGGGGGGGCCGGTGTCCGGGGGCTGGAGCAGGCAGGGGGAGGCTGTAATATGAGCGCCCGGTCACGTGGGGCCGCTCATTAGTGCAATGCAATATGCACGGCATCCCCCTGTCCATCAGCGGCAGGGGGAGCTGTGCATATTACATTGCCCTCCCCCCGCCGTGGTAAATACAGACCCCCGCTCTCCCCCCGTTGTATATACAGACCCCCGCCCCCCCCCCCTCATGGAATATACAGGCCCCCACTCCCCCAGTAGTATATACAGGCCCCCCGCGGTAAATACAGGCCCCCCCCGTTTCCCCCCCGTGGTATATACATGCCCCCGGTAGATGCCGCACACCTGTAAAAGAATCGCTTTCATACTTACCCTCCTCACTGTCATCGCGCTCCTCCGGTCTCATTCCCGCTTCTACCAGGCGGCCGGCGCATCCACAATGACGTCATTGTTTCTGCGAGGTCACATGACCGGGTAGATTCAGGAAGGAGACTGGATGGAGGCCGCGCAGGAAGGAGTGAGCGATGTAATAAAGCGGCAGGAGTGAACGATATCGTTCATCATGGTGTCACACTGAACGATGCGGCTTCCTGAAGCAGTGTTAATTGGACGACGAATGATAGATTTGAGGTCCGGATCTCAAATCTTGGATGAGCGATCCAACGATCTTTTCATCCTATGTCGTTCGTTTACACGCAACGACGCCCGAACGGTATCTTTTCAACGATCACATATCTGTGACGTTTCAAGGATATCGTTCAGGATATCCCAGCGTGTAAACCCACCATAAGGGAATCCCTACTTGCAAGATCGGGGATTACCTTTAGAAGGGGAAAAACCATCCGGAATCTGATAGCTCCAAGCCAACTCCAAAATACTCCTATTCAACCTGAACAAAGAAGATTAAATACAACTTAAACAGCGGAGTGTTTAAATGGAGAAAGAAACATTGCCGCTGTTGCGGATCTATAACACACGGCTGTAAAGAGATTATATCTCACAGTACAGGTGAAAAATTTCCAATTGGACAGTATCTCACTTGTCAGACAGATTATGTAATACTAGATGGTGGCCCGATTCTAACGCATCGGGTATTCTAGAATATGTATATAGTTGACATGCTGTGACTTACAGAACTTCAACGTGAGTGAACTACATATATATAGCAGCGCTATGGTATATGGCAGTACATTACAGTACATGTATAGCAGCGCTATGGTATATGGTGGTACATTACAGTACATGTATAGCAGCACTATAGTATATGGCGGTACATTACAGTACATGTATAGCAGCGCTATGGTATATGGTGGTACATTACAGTACATGTATAGCAGCACTATAGTATATGGGGTTACATTACAGTACATGTATAGCAGCACTATAGTATATGGCAGTACATTACATTACATGTATAGCAGCGCTATGGTATATGGTGGTACATTATAGCACATGTATAGCAGCACTATAGTATATGGCAGTACATTACAGTACATGTATAGCAGCGCTATAGTATATGGCAGTACATTACAGTACATGTATAGCAGCACTATAGTATATGGCGGTACATTATAGTACATGTATAGCAGCGCTATAGTATATGGCAGTACATTACAGTACATGTATAGCAGCACTATAGTATATGGCGGTACATTATAGTACATGTATAGCAGCGCTATAGTATATGGCGGTACATTACAGTACATGTATAGCAGCACTATAGTATATGGCAGTACATTACAGTACATGTATAGCAGCACTATAGTGTATGGCAGTACATTACAGCACATGTATAGTAGCACTATAGTATATGGCAGCACATTACAGCACTATGGTATATGGCGATACTCCGCACCCTGTGGCTCCCCTGCTCCTTCTGGCCCCCGCTCCTCCACAGTAAAAGTAAAAATAAAAAAATCCTCAGTGAGTGTCCGCCGGCTCGCTCTACCTCCGTCTTCTAGGTCCTACAAGCCTTTAGGACCTGTTGTCGCCTGGGAAACCGATCAGCTGATCTAACTGCCAGGGGGGGGCAGGATGGAGCAGGGGGACAGGATTGAGCAGCGGGGCACAATGGTGTTGGGGGGGGGGAAGGATGGTGACAGGGGGGACAGGCTGGTGGCGGGGGGGCAGGATGGTGGCAGGGGCAGGATGGATGCAGGGGGGCAGGATGGAGCGAACGGGGCAGCATGGAGCGAGCGGGGCAGGATGGAGGCGGGGGGCAGGATGGAGCGAGTGGGGCAGGATGGAGCAAGCAGGGCAGGATAGAGCGAGCGGGGCAGGATGGAGTCGGGGGAGCAGGATGTATGCGGGGGGCAGGATGGATGTGAGGGGGCAGGATGCAGCCGGGGGAGTATGGTGGAGCAGGATGGAGGTGGGGGGGCAGGATGGAGGCGGGGGAACAGGATGGAGCCAGCAGGGCATGGAGCCAGGGGGGCAGGATAAAAGCGGCGGGCAGGACGGAGCCAGCAGGGCATGGAGCCAGGGCGGCAGGATGGAGGCAGAGGGGTAGGACGTACCCCTCGTACACATTGGGCTCTGCTCTGTACACCTCATACACACTTGCCCCTGCTCCGTACACCTCGTACACCCACGGCTCTGCTCTGTACACCTCTTACACATATGGCTCTCTACTCCGTACACCTCGTATACACTCGGCTCTGATGCGTACACACTCGGCTCTGCTGCGTACACCTCTTACACACACGGCTCCAGTCTGTACACCTCGTACACTCTTGGCTCTGTTTCGTATGTGGCACCCCTGCGTCCAGGAGGCCACAAAGGGAACTGCAGCCAGGTAGATAGGACACGACAGTTGAACACCAATACCCTCACTGCCCACACAACCCACGTAACAGTAGAGAGCAGCACCCAACCCGGAGCCTGGTAACTCTAGGCAGGCAAGGGGTGGTGGGTTTAGAGACAGTGGGTGGGCCAACACGTAGTCAGGTGACCGAGGGTAGATATAGTGAAGGGGGATGAGAAAGGAGTCAGTAGGCCGAGGTAGGCTGAGCTGTAAAGAAAGGAATCACACGTACTGCCAGTGTGAGTGTAGGAGCGCAGAATCTGGAAGAGCCAGTGTGAGCCGCAGAGAGAAAGCTTAACCGGAGCCAGCACCCCGGGAGTGTGAGGGAAGAGAGGGACATTGACACTGGTCCCTAGCAACACGGCTGAGACAGCAGACTGCAGGCGGAGTAGCCCTCCTATGATACCCGAAGACACAGTAGAGAGAGCCTGGTAGAGCCTCACATGGGAGGACTATTGGAGGCTGGGCTGGAAGTAGAGTGTCGGCTCTAGAGGGGACCGCAGATTCACCCAGCATCCCCAGACAACCGACGGGGGGTCCCAGCTACAAGTTGGGATCCCTACCCCCAAGGACAGGCAGCTCAGTGGCAACCCGAAGGGCTCACAGGAGTCCGAGCCACCGCCATACTCTCCGGAGTCACACACACCAAGTGAACAGAAAGAGAGAACTGAAAGCCTGGAGAGGACAGAGAGACAGAGTGAGGGGTCACAGTAGGAACGACCTGGCTGCAGGGAGTAAAGGGAACACGGAGGGGAAAGTGTGCCCGTGTAATTGAGAGCTGCAACTGGACTGTACTGAACTGAGAGGTTAAAAGTAAACACGGAGGACTTCCGGTTCCTGCGCTGCCCCGGATGGCCGCGTGCTGAAGGCGCTCCTGAGACCCGGCCGCCTATCCGTCTCCATCTCACCGATCGCCGAGCCATCCGCTCCCCAAACACGCTGGCGGCGACTCCCCGTGGCGTCAGGACCCTGGACCGCTATCTGCTCCGGAGCTCCGGGCAGGAAGACCGTAGGTCAGGGCAGGCCGGACAGGTGGCGGGCACACCAAACATGGCGGATGCTGGCGGGACGCATAGCGATCCTGAGGCGGAGGACTCGCATCCCGGTGGGGATAGACAGACCCGCAGCACCAACGGCTCCAAGCTCCGGAGCCACACTCAGGGCACACAGGGAATGGACGTTCCCGCTGCGATGGAGGTATGTGTCAGCGGGGAGGAAAACGCCGACATCACTAATGCAGAGACAGGGGGAAAGATGAGATCATTAATGGCGGGAGGCACATCTACCCAGGCCGTCATGGATGTGAAAGCACTGGCCAGGGAGGTCGCCCCATACATTACTGCGGACTTGAAGAATATTATAAAGGAGGCTATAGGAGAGGCGATCATGGGCCTACAGCATGTCACATCTCAACAGGGGGAGAGGCTGCAGGAGGCAGAGAAGAGGCTAATGGAAGCTGAAGACAGGATTTTAGTGCTAGAGAGGCATGTGGCCACCTTACAGAAACAAACTGCATACAATGATGAGAAAGTGGATGATCTTGAGAACCGTTCAAGACGCAATAATCTACGTATGGTCGGTCTCCCTGAAACTTTCACAGGGGAACAATTAGATACTGTGTGGGAAGAGATGCTCCCAAAGACTTTGGGATTCCGCAATCCCTGCAGAGTTGAACGGGCACACAGAGTGGGACCCCCCAGAGAACCGTCTGCTAGTCCCCGACAAGTCATTGCACGCTTTCTTGACAAGGTGATGATACTGAGAGAATACAAGATGAAACGTCAACCGCTCATCATACAGGGACACAAGGTGCGCGTTTATGATGACTATTCTGCAGTAGTGGCGCGAAAACGTAAACTATTTAGCCCGGTATGCTCCTTGCTGTTCAAACAGAACATAAGATTCCAACTGGCTTTTCCTGCCACCTTGCGGTTTCGGGACTCTAAAGGCAACATGCAATCCTTCATTAATAGCAAGGAAGCACTTCGGTTCCTTCAACCGGGCTCTGACTCTATACGAGAGACATCACCGGCCGGGGGCTCTCCACCTCCACCCCCATCCTCATCTTCTTCAAGACCTGCAGGGACAAGACCAACCTATGCTGAGAAAGTGGCGGTCTTGATGGATGGGCAAACAGAAGAAGAAGCGAGTGGAACAGGGTCCAGTTCCGGCTGGTCGCTTGCTCAGCGAAACAGAAAAAACCGAACGGGCAATTCTGGTGCGACTGGGAGATCCAACTCGAATTATCCTGCAACCAGAGGGAGGAGACGCTGAGAGACTAAACTGTTTTTTTTTTTTACTTTTACTCCTTGATCTTCATCCAGAAACTGGATCCCTACTCCAATTCTGGTGATGGATGGCGATATGTCTCGGTCTTTTACTCTCCTTTTTTTTCCTGCTATCTCTCCCCTTTTGTTTCAACACTTTTCTTTCTCTTTTACCTTTCTCCCCTCTGTTTTTCTTCTCCCTCTTTTTTGCCCACTGCAGGTACACCAGGAAGCGGTTCAAGGCCAAAGACTTCCGAACGGCCTTAAGGTTACTCGCTAAAGATCTTTGATTGTGGATGTACACTGAACTCTGGTTATATGACTGGAAGGTGGTGCACCTAACTGGGACCACAGTTACCATAGCCCTCAGGTGGGAGGGGGAGGGGGAGGGGAGAGGGTCTCGGGGGTTTTAGCCATGGTTTAACATGCATATGTGATGGTATCAACCCATTAGTATTGATGACATAAGATGTGGGGGATGGAATCTAGATGTTAGCCTAGGGTCTATAATTACGAGAGGGACATGATAGCCTGGCTCGGGATATACTTATACACCTCACATAGGCCGGGGTAAGGAGATTTGAATTTGGGAGCAGAAAAAAGGAAGTCCATACTTGGTTGGGGAAGCTGGAGATGGAGGAGGAAGTGATAATCACCCTTAAAAGAAGGAAGGGGGGGAAGAAGTTTATGAGGTCTTTTATGTTTTTGGGGTTTACAATGTTCTTCAATGTATCATATGTCTATGCCACTGTCGCATTTTTCCTATACTGCCCGCGTCTGTCTAGTCCTGATATTCTACCAATGGAGATGGTGGTACCCTTTAAAAAAAAACTACTCCAACAAAGAGTTGATATGGGTCGGATAGGTATGAATACCGGGGGGCATAAGTTCCTGGAGGGGACGATGCCCATCACGTCTTTAACACATGTACCTGGGTTCCAATGGTGCGAATTGTGACATGGAATACCAAGGGTCTACGATCACCGCATAAGAGATCTATGATTCTGCGACACCTGAAAAGGCTGAAAACCGATATTGCCCTCCTACAGGAGACGCATCTAAGGGATGACGAAGTGACATGTATGCAGAAGCTGTGGGTGGGAGAGGCTTGGGCTTCGGGTTCGCGAGCAGGGAAGGCGGGAGTGATGATTCTCCTCAACAAACACCTGGCACACACTCTGTTGTCCATAACTAGAGATCAGGATGGAAGGCAAATACAGGTAGTGCTCCAATTGGGAGATCGGCGAATCAGTATATATAATGTTTATGCTCCCAACACTACACGTACAACCTTCTTTCATGACCTACGAGACGCCATCTTACAGGACAGGGAACGGCTAATCATGGTGGGGGGAGACTTTAACGAAGTAATTTCAGATGACATCGATAGACAGAGGATGACTGATGAGGTGTCTACACAAGGGTCGTTACATCGGAGACAGGGGCCGCTATCAGAGGTGTTGACTCATGCACATGTGATAGATGTGTGGAGGATTTTCCATCCCCAGGACACCGAATTCACTCATTTTTCACACCCTCATTCCTCTTGGTCGCGGATCGACTTATTCCTAGCGAGCAGCGATCTATTGCGCCTAATCGAAGAGGTTGAAATAGGTGATTTGGTGATTTCGGACCATAGTCCTGTTCATGTGGACATCCTAGATGCTTTCCCACGAGGCACGGACACAATATGGAGATTTCCCTCACATTTGTCATCAATGGGGGGATTTAAAACTCAACTGAAGGAATGGTGGCGGGGATATGCCCTTGACAACGAGATACATAAAAATGACCATTGTTTGTTCTGGGAAGCCGGGAAATCGGTTATCAGAGGACGTTTGATAGCGTATACTCGGACACAGTCGAGACGGCTCAAGGAAAATTATACGATGGCAAGCACGCTTGTTTCCGAGACGTATCAGACGTTTAAACGCTCGCGGGCACTGGTAGACAAGACAGCGTGGCTTGCAGCGAAAAGAGATTTTGACTCGTGGGCTGACCTGAGGGAAAAACTAATACGGGGACAGCTAGATGTCGACCTCCACAGACATGGTGACAAAACAGGGCGACTGCTTGCCAATCTTGCAAGAGGCAGACGAAAACCCACGACATTTACAGCACTCAACACGAGAGGGGGTCTCCGAACCACTGATCCCAAAGCCATTAACGATATTCTGGGGGATTTTTATAGACAGTTGTACCATTCCAACGATGCCCCGTCCCAGGAAGGGATGTCATGGTTGGATGAGGTACCTCTCACCCCTATCTCAGAGGCTGACTTAGAACTCCTCAACGCTAAGATCTCTGAGACGGAGGTGGACGCAGTCATCGGCCATTTAGGGAACGGGAAATCTCCAGGTCCGGATGGGTTCACAGGGGAGTTCTATAAGATACTTCGGTCTGAGGTGACTCCGATACTAACGAGATTGTTTAATAGTATAATAGAACAACGGAAGCTACCTGAGACTATGGATTTGGCATATATTAAACTGTTGCCCAAGGGCACCGCGGGTGGAGAAGATCCCACAAATTATAGGCCGATCTCCCTAATTAATGTGGACCTCAAAATTCTATCAAAAATTATGGCAGATCGGCTGGCAGAGATTCTCCCGACGCTCATTGACAACCATCAGACGGGCTTCATTAAAGGCCGATCGGCAGTCACCAATGTCCGTAGGGCACTTCTGGTCCTGGACGCAGTAAAGGAGTCACCGCCTGGTAAAGGAAGAAACCCAGCCATGGTTACTCTGGACGCGGAAAAAGCTTTTGATAATGTCAGGTGGCCATGGCTGGGTCAGGTGTTGGATAGGATAGGGCTGCAGGGGGGTTTCAGGAACTACCTGCAGGCTCTATATGCCTCACCTAAAGCGAGGGTACATACACCCGGTTTTCTCTCTCCGATGTTCCCTCTTTTGAAGGGGACTAGGCAGGGGTGTCCTCTATCCCCGTTACTATTCAACCTGGCCGTGGAACCGCTGTCCAGATATATTAACAGACACAGTTCCTTTGAGGGGGTGAGCATCGGACGAGCAGAAACGAAATCAGCATTATTCGCTGATGACATTATACTGTTTATGGGAGACCCTATGAGGGACCTACCTCCTCTGCTAAAAGATATAGAGCGTTTTGGTGACTTTGCGGGATTTCGACTTAATCGGAAAAAAATGCGAAATCCTGTATCTTAAGCCCGGGAATGTGCCGGGGGAGTCTCTGTTATCATTGGGCATCCCGAGGGCGACAACACATATCAAATATCTAGGCCTTATGTTGGGACGGACATCGAGTCAAGTTTATTCCCTAAACTATGCTCCCCTTATTGACAAAATGGAAAAGGAGTTAAAACGATGGGCGGGTTTACCTCTCTCACTCCTAGGTCGCTGCCATCTTATAAAGATGGTCAGCTTTGCACGCCTCCTATACCCATTGCAGACACTGCCCTTACTCTTGAAACATACAGACGTTTGCAGAATAAACAGGGCGTTTGCGGACTTTATCTGGAAAGGCAGGAGACCTCGGTTAAGATTAGGAACGCTGATGCTCCCGAAAGACGAAGGGGGCATTAATTTACCCGACATAAGAGGGTACAATTTAGCGTGCATGATGAGACATGCGATAGAATGGATTAAAGGGACTAATAAATTCTCGGATGGAATATTGGAAACAGCATTTTGCGAACCTTGGGATCGATGCTCTCTCCTGCACACGGGGTGGGCGTCGCTACCGACACAAGTCCGTTCGTCTATAATATTCAAAGATACGATAGGAGCATGGAAAGCGGTAAGGAAAAAGTGTGGTCTCCCTTGGAAAGTGTCGAAACTTCTAAACCCATGGGCATTCCCGGAGTTTCCGATGGGCCAATCTAATATACTATTTAAAGAATGGGCCCGAAAAGGCATTAAAACCATGGGAGACCTCATGATGATACCTGAACGCCGCTGGATGCTGGGACAGGAGATATTAGACAAGTTTGGTCTCGGGGGAGCTCAGAGCCTTCAATATTTACAGCTGAAACATCATGTCATGGATAATCTACTAGATGCGGCAAAAGAAACCCTTACAAATGTGTGTGATAGACTGGTGGGTATTGACGCTTCTCAATTAGGGATCTCCAACATTTATAGAGAACTTAGGATGTGGCTACTTCCTGGAGGCGCCCCGAAGCTCTTTTCAAAATGGTGCGCCTATATAGAGGAGGAGAGGGTGTCTGATGAGATATTGGAAGGCTGGAGTAAGATAAGGCGCTACATTTTAGACGAGAGATGGAGGGACTCGCACTTTCGGGTCATCCATGGTACCATATATGGCTTCAATATACCAGCATCGGCATCTAACCCAGATAGGGTGTTGCACTGTCCAAAATGTAATCTCACCAGAACAGATATGGTGCATGGACTATGGGGTTGCCCGAAAGTGCAGTCCTTCTGGGGCATGATATCAGACTTGGTGCAGAAATTCTGCGGTCATACATTTGAGCTCGCTCCGAGGGTATGGATTTTTCAAAATGTGATTTTACCCAAGGGAGGGGGAGCCAGCATCCATTTCCTACATGTCCTGATACTACTGGCAAAACGTTTACTGCTAACATTCTGGTTGCGAGCGGAACTACCCAATGAGATGGACATAATAGCAGGTCTAAGGTTGGCAATGGATCTGGACAGACGCGGAGCACTGAGGGATAAGGACGTCTTGATTGTCTCTTTCATGAAAAAATGGAGACGTTTTATAGAAATACAATTGTCTGATGATGACATCAACAATGTAATGTCCCCTTTTCACGACACTCCCTGGTACTTGTTGCAGTCCTTAGGTCATTCCTTGGGGCGCCTGGCGCCAAATACACCCTTACAAAGATAAGCCAGGTTACAGCAGAAGACATGGGGGGACGACTGAATGATCATTCGACAGTACATGGGTATTTTTAGTGTCCTTTCTATGAAACACGGGAGCCCTCACTTCGCCTAGGGCGGGGAGAGGGGTTTATAATAGACGGAAGGAAAAGACTGAGAGAGAGGATGGGGGGGAATATATGTGGCAGTGGCATATATTATTTTTATTTTCTTTTGGTTTTTTGTTATGGTTTTGATACGTTTGTATACTGATGGAAAAAGTTGTTCATGTACTAAATCTGTATTCACCGTCCTATCGGACAAATATTTGTTCTTTATTGTTATTCTGAAAATGCTGAATAAAAAGGATTTTTAAAAAAAAAAAAAAGTAAACACGGTGAACCCTGACTCCGACTCCATTGCATGATTCTCCCTGCACATGATTCCTTCCAACAGGTCTGCAGAAGAATCCCGCCTGGAGAGCGACAACCTGTCAGCACCCGAGCAGTAAGTGAATTGCACTCAGCACCAGCCTGCACCATACACCATAGACTCTATAACCACTGCCCCGGGGAACTCAGTTCTGCCCACGGAGAACTATTCCATCCTAGCTGCCATCACATCATCCCCGGAGGTTCTGCGGCAGCGGTGGCCCTACTACTGGCCACACACTGTGGGTGGCGTCACGACTGACATTATCCTCTGTAAATACACCCTTATCATTGCCAGAGCCCGGGACACGGTCCGGACCAGGACCACCCGTGACATCCCCCGTAGCAGACCCGGTCTGGTACCGAGTACCCCGTCCCAGTGGGCTTGACACGTACACCTCGTACACACGCGGCTCCACTCCGTACACCTCGTACACATGCGGCTCTGCTCCATACACCTCGTACACATGCGGCCCCACTCCGTACCCCTCGTACACACTTGGCTCTGCTCCGTACACCTCGTACACACTCGGCTTCTCTCCGTACACCTCGTACATACTCGGCTCCGCTCCATACACCTCGTACTCACTCGGCTCCGCTCTGCACACCTCGCACACACTCGGCTCTGCTCCGTACACCTCGTACACACTCGGCTCTGATCCGTATGTGGCGCCCCTGTGACTAGGCGTCACAGAGTGGTATTGCACTTATTATATAGGTGTAATATTATTTGTAAGTTACTAGTTTGGGATTTAAATCTTATGGAGTCTGTTTCTACACTCACTTAGGACCACACCACCTAGAGTAGGGGGAACCAGTACTTGGTAGATCCCAGAAAGGTGGGGGCGGAGCTTAGGATAGAGGAAGAGTGACAGTTGACAGTTTACCTCAGACAGTGCTGGGAAGGCATACAGAGTGGTCAGGCCTGGCAGCCCAGCTAAGTGGAGGGTACCCCATCTTTAAGTGGGGACCCAGGACAGAAGGCAACGGGCCAGGACTGGTAGGAGCCGGCTGGTCACATTGAGGGAGCACCGGCGACACGGACAGCCGAGGCAGCCAGGAGTTCAACCCTGACTGCAAAGCCGACGAGCTGCAGGTCCAACAGGATCGGGTTGCTGACAGCCCCACAAAGGTACCTCACCCCTCAAGCCGAAAAGACGGTTCTACACTAGTGAAGGAAGACTAAATCCGGGTGTCAGGTGGGAAACTTGTGCGTTCCTGCTGTTCCCATTTGGACCGATACAAGTCTAGCTAAGCCTACTAGATACAGACTGCAGGACAGGCGGGTGAGCTCTGCAAGGGTGGGAAAGATTGAGAGACAGAAAGGAAGAAGTAAACCCTGAAAGACAAAGAGAGGACATCTAGAGACTCCATAAGGGAACCCTGAGCTGGCAACATCCACCCTGTAAAGCAAACTGTACCGTGTCTTGTTTATGCCATCAGCCGGTACCGAGTAAAGCAGAGTTAATCTTGAACTGGTTTCTGTTATTCTTCCCGCCGCAGCCCAGAGGGCTCAACATCATCAGCAGCTCAGCAGAGGGATAAGAACTGCAGCACCACCATTACCATCACCGTCCTCCCTCACCGTCTCACTACAATAGCTGCCCTGAGGTAAAGCTCCACCTGTGGGGAGCTGCACAACACTTAGCTGCCTCCACCATCACCTCAGCGGCTGGCTGGCAGCGCCGGTACCATCTTACCGGACACTACAGGTGGCGTCACGATCCCCTGTAAATAACCCCTTTACCCCCACCATTAACATCAACATCTATTCTAACATCCACCCTTATCTCTGTCTACCACCCGTCCCCTTCGCTCTGAACGTGACCTCAGATTAACATCGGCATTAATCCGAACCTCCCATTCCCGACTCCAAGACTTCTCTCAAGCTGCACCAATCCTCTGGAATGCTCTACCCCAAGAAATTAGGACCATCCACAACCTGCATAGCTTCAGACGCTCCCTAAAAATACACCTCTTCAGGGCGGCCTATCCTTCTCCCTAACAGTAGTCACTTAGACGTAAGATATTCATTGTTATAAGCCCCTGTACTTTGTGTTCCCATCCCGTCTTAGATTGTAAGCTCCTTCGAGCAGGGTCACCTTCATTTTTTGCCTTTTTATTGTATTTCCTAAGTTGATTCTATGTTTATTGTATGTAACTACCATTCTGTATTGTATATATCTCTTATACGTACCATAGTACTGTAAAGCGCTGCGGAATATGTTGGCGCTATACAAATAAAGTTTTATTATTATTATTATTAATTGATTATCAGGGCACGGCACCGGGATCCCGACCATCCGTGACTCCCTATTCAGCAGACCCGGTGTCCGAGTACCCATCCCTTAGCTCTGGTTGAATCTCGTACACACTCAGCTCTGCTACATCCACACTGTAAATCCCTCCTGACCACACACATAAACTTCATCTCATCCAGCACCATGACAACTGAGGAGCTGATCATGTGACCCCTGACTCCTCCCCTCCATGTGACATCATCACAGGTCCTGTAAGCACAGAGCAGCCATATATGTGGTGGCGGCTCTGCAGGTGGAGGTATGTGGAGGCTCCATTATTTTTAGCACCACAGTCCCAGCTCTTGGAGCTGTCCCGGGAGTTCAGGGCTACGTCCCGGCTTTCTCTCGGTGTCTGCGGTGTCCCGGGAGTTCAGGGCTATGTCCCGGCTTTCTCTCGGTGTCTGCGGTGTCCCGGGAGTTCAGGGCTATGTCCCGGCTTTCTCTCGGTGTCTGCGGTGTCCCGGGAGTTCAGGGCTACATCTCGGCTTTCTCTCGGTGTCTGCAGTGTCCTGGGAGTTCAGGCCTATGTCTCGGCTTTCTCTCGGTGTCTGTGGTGTCCCGGGAGTTCAGGGCTACGTCCCGGCTTTCTCTCGGTGTCTGTGGTGTCCCGGGAGTTCAGGGCTACGTCCTGGCTTTCTCTCGGTGTCTGCGGTGTCCTGGGAGTTCAGCGCTACGTCCCGGCTTTCTCTCGCTGTCTGCGGTGTCCCGGGTGTTCAGGGCTACGTCCCGGCTTTCTCTCAGTGTCTGCGGTGTCCCGGGAGTTCAGGGCTACGTCCCGGCTTTCTCTCGGTGTCTGCGGTGTCCCGGGAGTTCAGGGCTACATCTCTGCTTTCTCTCGGTGTCTGCGGTGTCCCGGGAGTTCAGGGCTACGTCCCGGCTTTCTCTCGGTGTCTGCGGTGTCCCGGGAGTTCAGGGCTACGTCCCCACTTTCTCTCAGTGTCTGCGGTGTCCCGTGAGTTCATGGCTACGTCCCGGCTTTCTCTTGGTGTCTGCGGTGTCCCGTGAGTTCACGGCTACGTCCCGGCTTTCTCTCAGTGTCTGCGGTGTCACGGGAGTTCAGGGCTACGTCCCCGCTTTCTCTCTGTGTCTGCGGTGTCCGGGGAGTTCAGGGCTACGTCCCGGCTTTCTCTTGGTGTCTGCGGTGTCCCGGGAGTTCAGGGCTACGTCCCGGCTTTCTCTCAGTGTCTGCGGTGTCCCGGGAGTTCAGGGCTATGTCCCAGCTTTCTCTCTGTGTCTGCGGTGTCTCAGGAGTTCAGGGCTACGTCCCCGCTTTCTCTCTGTGTCTGCGGTGTCCGGGGAGTTCAGGGCTACGTCCCGGCTTTCTCTCAGTGTCTGCGGTGTCCGGGGAGTTCAGGGCTACGTCCCCGCTTTCTCTCTGTGTCTGCGGTGTCCGGGGAGTTCAGGGCTACGTCCCGGCTTTCTCTTGGTGTCTGCGGTGTCCCAGGAGTTCAGGGCTACGTCCCGGCTTTCTCTCGGTGTCTGCGGTGTCCCGGGAGTTCAGGGTTACGTCCCCGCTTTCTCTCTGTGTCTGCGGTGTCCCGGGAGTTCAGGGTTACGTCCCGGGTTTCTCTCGGTGTCTGCAGTGTCCCGGGAGTTCAGGGCTACGTCCCAGGTTTCTCTCGGTGTCTGCGGTGTCCCTGGAGTTCAGGGCTACGTCCCGGCTTTCTCTCGGTGTCTGCAGTGTCCCGGGAGTTCAGGGCTACGTCCCGACTTTCGCTCGGTGTCTGTGGTGTCCCGGGAGTTCAGGGCTACGTCCCGGCTTTCTCTTGGTGTCTGCGGTGTCCCGGGAGTTCAGGGCTACATCCCCGCTTTCTCTCTGTGTCTGCGGTGTCCCAGGAGTTCAGGGCTACGTCCCGGCTTTCTCTCAGTGTCTGCGGTGTCCGGGGAGTTCAGGGCTACGTCCCCGCTTTCTCTCTGTGTCTGCGGTGTCCGGGAGGTTCAGGGCTATGTCCCGGCTTTCTCTTGGTGTCTGCGGTGTCCCAGGAGTTCAGGGCTACGTCCCGGCTTTCTCTCGGTGTCTGCGGTGTCCCGGGAGTTCAGGGTTACGTCCCCGCTTTCTCTCTGTGTCTGCGGTGTCCCGGGAGTTCAGGGTTACGTCCCGGCTTTCTCTCGGTGTCTGCGGTGTTGTCGTCTTCTCTCCTCTCTCACTGTGTGAGTTTAGGGCTCAGCTGTTCCTCTTCTGACTCTGGTGAAAGGGTCACTATATCCGTCAGACTCTTCGCCCATTACTTAGTGTTAGATTGCCATTGCCACAATCGGGTTCACACAATCACCATCTCCGAGTGCCCATGGGGTTAGAAATGGAGCCACATGCACTATTAACCATGTAGATGCTGTTTCCTCTTTTGGCACCAGTATCTCAAGGATTAAACGACCCTGGTCGGCGCCAACCCCGCTCATGGTTGAAGCAGCAGAGTGTCGGCTATAGTGTAGTGTACAGCCGACAGCTGCTGCATTTACACCTATTGGGGATGGGGTTTTCTTAGGCTGCTTTCACACTAGCATACTTGTAAATGCGTGGTCAATCAGTTTTGAAACTGATGGCCACTGACCCGTTATGGCTTGCCATGTTAGGATGTCAACGGATGTCCATGGACTGCTTTTTTAACGGATCCGTCATCAGTTAGCAGGGATAAGGGTGGAGGGAGCTGTACCTTGTGTCTGAGCATGCTCAGTACAGCATAACAGGTCTGTTTCACAGATCCATTTTTTTCATGGATCCATATGGATCTGTCCTCTATAGAGCCCCATTATAATTTCACACTGACACCAACGGATCCGTATCTGTCTGTTGGTGTCCGCGACTTTCAAGGAAGCCCAGAAAAGGAGCAGTCTCCATTTCTGGGTACACAAAAAAAACCTGACGCCAACGGATCAGTTACAAAACTGACACACACGGATGGTCACTTAGGACTAGTCTGTGCCCATAGGATAACATGGGAGGCCATAACGGATCCGTGGCCATCAGTTTCAAAATGGATTGACACGGATTTGCAAATTTACCAGTGTAAAAGCACCCTTAGATCTCAGGTCAGTGAAAAGACGCATTGGTGGTCACCAAGGGGGTTAGAAATAAAGTAATTGATGTTACAAGGCATGCATTCGAGACTTCTCACGTCTCCATCAGGCATGGTATGACAACATATTTAAAGAAACACATGTATTTACACAACTAGAGCAGATGCAAGGTATAATAAATGTGACATTTAAATAAAGAAACAGAGCCTAGAGAGGATCCTTAATTAGCCAGGCTAAGTGGTGTGAAAGGTTTTATGTATGTATTTATATGTAAACCAAGTGTCTCTGGAACAAATTCTTCAGATCTTGTAATCCTAAATCCTTCTGAAAGGCATAAACCTGCTCCGACAAAGTAAAAGTAATGAGTTTGTATTCACAGACCCGTCTATATTTCTCTTTTAATTGCGCTCTCTGGAATCCGCGCTCTGCATGCTACAAACTTCCCTTCATTCCCAACTATTTCTCACTACCTCTCTTAACCATCTCCTACATTCTACAGAAACTGACCTAATCAAAGTGACCAATGGCCTTCTGACGGCAATACATAATGGTGACCACTCTCTGCTTATTCTTCATGATCTCTCTGTAGCTTTTGACACTGTTGACCACCATCTCCTGCTCGCTATGCGGCTCTCTCCTGGCTCTCTTCCTATCTGTCTGACCGCTCTTTCAGTGTATCTTTTGCTGGCTCCACTTCCTCCCCTCTACTTCTTACTATTGGGGTCCCTCAGGGTTCAGTCCTTGGTCCTCTTCTCTTCTTTCTCTACACGGCCCCTATTCAGCAAATTTGGCTTTCAGTACCATCTTTATGCTGATGACACACAAATATAAACTTCTTCCCCTAACCTTACCCCCGCTGTATTACAGAACGCTAATGACTGTCTAACCACAGTCTCCACTATCATGTCCGCTCTCTACCTGAAACTCAACCTTTACAAAACCAAACTTCCTCTGCTCCCGCCCTCCACTAACCTCCCTAAATATGACATCGCCCTCTCGGTGTGTGGCATCACGATAATGCCTAGGCAGCAGGCTCACTGTCTGGGTGCTATCTTTGACACTGATCTTTCCTTCACCCCCTACATACAATCTCTCGCCCACTCTTGCTGCTTGCACCTGAAGAACATCTCTTGAATCTGCTTCTTTCTAACCTTGGAAACAACAAAAATCCTCACCATGGCCCTGATCCTCTCTCGCCTTGATTATTGTAATTCTCTATTAATTGGCCTCCCCCTCACTAGGCTTTCCCCTCTTCAGTCCATCTTTAATGCAGAAGCCAGGGTCACCTATCTGGCTAACCATTATTTGGACACTTCTGCCCTGTGCCAGTCATTGCACTGGCTGCCCGTACACTATAGAATCCAATTCAAATTTCTTGTTCTCACCCACAAAGCTCTTAACAATGCAGCACCTCCCTACGTCTCCTGCTCATTTCTGTATATCACTTTACCCGTTTTCTACGTTCTACATATGATTTTCGACTAACATCTGAACCTCCCACTCCAAGACTTCTCCCGAGCTGCACCAATTCTCTGGAATGCTCAAATAAATGTCTCATAACGTGTCAAGAAATGAAATAGACCAGAAATTAACCGGAATTGACTGGAAGGTAATGGTATAGAAAGCCACTGAAAACAATATGTATAACTCTTTTCGCTATCAACCTTTGCTATGTCTTTTATTTCATTGTTTGTTTTCCTATGTGCTTTTGCCACCCAATTTCACCACCCCATCCCCCTCCATCACCACTCATTCCCATCAGCCCCTCTCTCCTTCCCTACCCTATGTACAGCTCCGATGCTATCTTCAGTTTGCTGAAGAGTCTCAGTCTATCATATTCCAAGTTTTGCATCATAATCCAAGTCACAAAAACTATTTTCTCCTTCTCTTTTTGCTGCTGCTCCTGTCAGGTGATATCTCCCCCAACCCTGGTCCACCCTCTGCCAACTTCAACCCTTTCCCCATGTCACATAGAAACCCTACTAACCTTATTAACATTACTTGCACACCCTCATATCCTTCTTTTAATTGTGGTCTCTGGAATCCATGGTCTGTATGCAATAAGCTTCCCTTCATTCACAATTACTTTCTTACCAACTCTCTTAACCTGCTAGCCCTCACTGAAACATGGATCCAGGATTCAGACACTGCTTCCTTTGCCGCTATTTCTCTCATTCCTCGAGACCTGGGAACAGACATGGTGGTGATTTTGGCTTACTCCTATCCCCACAATGTACTTTCCAGGTTAACCCCCCAGCCCCATCACTCTCATTCCCTTCTTTTGAGGTCCACACCATCAGGATATTCTATCCCTCCCCCTCAGAGTAGCGGTTGTATACCGCCCTCCAGGTTCACCCACCCACTTCCTCGATCATTTCTCCGCGTGGCTTCCGCACTTCATGTCCTCAGAAATGCCAACTCTTATTCTAGGAGACTTTAACATCCCCATAAACAGCCCCCCCTCCCCATCTGCATCCCAGCTCCTATCTCTAACCACCTCTCTTGGCCTCTCACAGCTCTCAACCTCTGAGACACAGAAAGATAGTGACACCCTTGACCTGATCTTTACCTGGCTCTGTTCAACCTCCTGCGGTACTAAAAAACACCAATGACTGCTTTGCTGCAGTTTCCAAAATCATATCCACTGTTAGGTCACCTGGCACCGCTCCCCAGCTCACCTCTCCGGGGTCTGCATCCTCTGCTCCTCTATTGATCGGGCACCCGGCGTGCTGTGTCTCGGAGCCAGGGTCACCTATCTGGCCAATCGTTGCTCAGATGCCTCCTCTTTGTGGCAGTCACTGCAGTGGTTGCCTAGACACTACAGGATCTAATTCAAATTGCTTGTTCTCACCCACAAAGCTCTTCACAGTGCAGCACCCCCCAACGTCTTCTACTCATTTCTTTCTATCACCGTACCAGTTTTCTACGTTGTACATATGATTTTCGACTAACATCTGCATTAATCCAAACCTCCCACTCTCTGCTCCAAGACTTCTCCCGAGCTGCATCAATTCTCTGGAATGGAATTAGGACTATACACAACTTCTATAGCTTCAGATGCTCCCTAAAAACACATCTTTTGAAGGCAGCCTATCATGCTCCCAAATAGAAGTCCTTTATACTGTACATAGCCCATTCACTATCTCTCTGCACATAATCTCTTCTTCAAACTCCACCAAACCCAAAAGCCTCTACACAGATGTCTGGTGACCATTCATGTCATTTTATTTCTATCCCCCACTTCCTCAGGATGTCTGGACCATCACCGTAATAAGCCCCTGTACCTTGTGTTACCCCCATCTCATTGTAGATTGTAAGCTCTTTTGAGCAGGGTCAGGGTCTCAACTTTAATTACTATATTTTTTTAATATATAATTGTTACCTATGACTGTTTGTATATGAACCTCTGAATTGTAAAGCACTGTGTTGGCGCTATATAAATAAAGATTATTATTATTATTATAAGCTCTTTATAAATGTTGTGAGGTATGACTGGCATGATAGCCCATGGCCGGTATACATCACATGAGCCTTGAGCTGTGCACACAGGGTTAACAGCATCTAGACCTGTGTGTGAATAGATGAGTACTTTGCTAGACCTGAATGGTGTACAGAGGGTTAACTGCACCCAGGTCTGTGAGATGTGCTGATTATCACTGCTTTACAGGTGTTGGTGTGGCAGCTAGGATAATAGCTGCCTAGTGCTGGAAGTCAGGGAGACCAGACGTATCCTCTAAGATGTGAGGCTGTCCCTATAGTGGACAGGGGGGAGCCTGCCTCTTCATGCAGTAGACCCCTGTCCCTCTGTGCCGCATGGAGCCTGTGGCCAGACTGAGAGGTTAGTAGAGCACCTGAGTGTATGGGGGTCCGGACTGAACTTGAAGGGGCTACC
Organism: Allobates femoralis; assembly: GCA_033576535.1. Taxonomy (NCBI): domain Eukaryota; kingdom Metazoa; phylum Chordata; class Amphibia; order Anura; family Aromobatidae; genus Allobates; species Allobates femoralis. Next base: position 499,999,433 of record JARQOC010000006.1, read on the forward strand.
CACCCAGAGAGGTTCCATGGAAGTCAATGCAGAATCTGTGACTGGACTTGTAGACTCTGGGAGCCTGGTGACCCTAGTGAGGGCAGCGCCTGATGTCTACCTGATGCCCGGAAGGAAGATTAAAGTCACCTGCATTCATGGGGACACTATCCAGAGTTGTCATTCAGACGGCCAGGGACATTGAGAGCCATGACGTTGGCGTAGTTCCAGTCATAATGGGCCGGGACTCCAAATAATTTTTGGACTTGTGGAAGGGCTTGTGTCTGGCTTCTCTGGTAAGAGCCAGAACAGTCCTATAGAAGCGCTGTTACAGCTGGAGGCTCAAGGGATTGCCTGTGATATACTAATGTGTAAAAGCACATTGATATCTCCTAAGTATGACAGACCAAAGACTGGGATGACCATAGAAAAGGGTGGCTCTCCCCAACTCAGAAACATGACTGATAAAATGAAAACTGACAACATGACTGTTGCTTACGGGATAGCTCCAGAACAATGGGTTGACGTCACAGTGGGAGGTGATTTGTTTTGTTCCACAATAAGGGGAGTTTCACAAATTTCACAAATCGGACGGCAATAGAGCACCATTCTGTGCTCATAGGGATACATGAGGGCCAGAGCGGATCTGTGGCTGTAAGTTTTACAACGGATAGCCACGGATCCACAAAAAACGCAATGTGAAACCAGCCTAAGAAACTCCACTTACAACAGTGTCTGATTACTAAGGTGCCTCACAAGAAACATGTCATGATGAGTAAAACCAGTGAGCCGTCTGAAGATCTCATTGTTGCATAACAAACTGATGACCTTTAAAAAGGTGTAAAAGACGAAAAAACAAGCAAGGATACTTCCAACAACAAACAAGGAAGAAAGAGTTTTCCAAATGTTAAAACATCACATTTAATTCAATGGTTACAACCATGGAGAAAATAAGTTGCATAAACTAAATTTTCTCTTGGCACCAGTTTTTCTGCTCTACATTACACATGTATATTTGGCAGAATATTAAAGTTGCACTATGTAATATATAGGATGTACTACTCGCAAACTTTAAGCAAGAATTGCTGAACACATACAGAGCCTTGTGAAAGTATTTGGCCCCTTGAACTTTTTGCCACATTTCAGGCTTTAAACATAAAGATATAAATTCTAATATTTTTGTGAAGAATCAACAACAAGTGGGACACAATCATGAAGGGGAACCAAATTTATTGGATATTTTAAACTTTAAAAAAAAAAAAATAACTGAACAGTGCGGCGTGCAATATTATTCGGCCCCTTTACTTTCAGTGCAGCAAACTCCCTCTAGACGTTAAGTGAAGATCTCTGAATGATCCAATGTTGTCCTAATAGAATCCACCTGTGTGTAATCAAGTCTCCGTATAAGTGCACCTGCCCTGTGATAGTTTCAGGGATCTGTTTCAAGTGCAGAGAGCATCATGAATACCAAGGAACACACCAGGCAGGTCCAAGATACTGTTGTGGTGAAGGTTAAAATTGATTTTGGATGCAAAAAGATTTCCCAAGTGTTAAACATCTCAAGGAGCCACTGTGCAAGCGATCATATTGTAATGGAAGGAGTATCAGACCACTGCAAATCTACCAAGACCCAGCCGTCCCTCCAAACTTTCATCTGGAACAAGGAGAAGACTGATCAGAGATGAGGCCAAAAGGTCCAGGATCCCTCTGGATGAACTGCAGAGATCTACAGCTGAGGTGGGAGAGTCTGTCCATAGGACAACAATGAGCTGTGCACTGCACAAATCTGGCCTTTATGAAAGAGTGGCAAGAAGAAGCCATTTCTCAAAGATATCCATAAAAGTCTGGTTTGAAGGTTGCCACAAGCCGCCTGGGAGACACCAAACATGTGGAATAAGGGGCTCTGCTCAGAGGAAACCAAAATCAAACTTTTTGGCCACAATGTAAAACGATATGTTTGACGTAAAAGCAACAAAGCTCATCACCCTCAAAACACCATCCCCACTGTCACACATGGTGGTGGCCTCAAAACACCATCCCCACTGTCACACATGGTGGTGGCCTCAAAACACCATCCCCACTGTCACACATGGTGGTGGCAGCATCATGGTTTGGGCTTTTCTACAGCAGGGACAGGGAAGATGGTTAAAATTGATGGGAAGATGGACGGAGCCAAATACAGGACCATTCTGGAAGAAAACCTGCTGGAGTCTGCAAAAGACTTGAGACTGGGACGGAGATTTATCTTCCAACAAGACAATGATCCCAAACATAAAGCAAAATCTACAATGGAAAGGTTCAAAAATAACCGTCTCCAGGTGTTAGAATGGCCGAGTCACATCCAGACCTGAATCCAATGGAGAATCTGTGGAAAGAGCTGAAAACTGCTGATCACAAACGCCTCCATCCAACCTCACTGAGCTCCAGCTGTTCTGCAAGGAAGAATGAGACAAACCCCAAGAGACTGCAGCTGTAATCACAGCACAAGGGGGCGCTACAGAGGATTAACTCAAGGGGCCGAATAATATTGCACGCCCCACTTTTCAGTTATTTATTTGTTAAAAAAAGTTTCGAAATATCCAATAAATTTGGTTCCACCTCACGATTGTGTCCCACTTGTTGATTCTTCACAATGAAATTAGAATTTATATCTTTATGTTTGAAACCTGAAATGTGGCAAAAGGTTGAAAAGTTCAAGGGGACGAATACTTTCACAAGGCACTGTATATATATATAGGGGGCTGAATACTTTTACAAGGCACTATATATATACATAGGGGGCCGAATACTTTCACAAGGCACTCTATATATACAGTGCCTACAAGTAGTATTCAACCCCCTGCAGATTTAGGTGGTTTGATAAGATGCCAATAAGTTAGAGCCTTCAAACTGCAAACGAGAGTAGGATTTATTAACAGAAGCATAAATCTTACAAACCAAAAAGATATGTTGCTCAGTTGAATTTTTATAAATTTTAAGCATAAAAGTGTGGGTCAATTATTATTCAACCCCTAGGTTTAATATTTTGTGGAATAACCCTTGTTTGCAATTACAGCTAATAATGGTCTTTTATAAGACCTGATCAGGCCGGCACAGGTCTCTGGAGTTATCTTGGCCCACTCCTCCATGCAGATCTTCTCCAAGTTATCTAGGTTCTTTGGGTGTCTCATGTGGACTTTAATCTTGAGCTCCTTCCACAAGTTTTCAATTGGGTTAAGGTCAGGAGACTGACTAGGCCACTCCATCACCTTGATTTTTTCCCTCTTGAACCAGGCCTTGGTTTTCTTGGCTGTGTGCTTTGGGTCGTTGTCTTGTTGGAAGATGAAATTACGACCCATCTTAAGATCCTTGATGGAGGAGCGGAGGTTCTTGGCCAAAATCTCCAGGTAGGCCGTGCTATCCATCTTCCCATGGATGCGGACCAGATGGCCAGGCCCCTTGGCTGAGAAACAGCCCCACAGCATGATGCTGCCACCACCATGCTTGACTGTAGGGATGGTATTCTTGGGGTCGTATGCAGTGCCATCCAGTCTCCAAACGTCACGTGTGTGGTTGGCACCAAAGATCTCGATCTTGGTCTCATCAGACCATAGAACCTTGAACCAGTCTGTCTCAGAGTCCTCCAAGTGATCATGAGCAAACTGTAGACGAGCCTTGACATGACGCTTTGAAAGTAAAGGTACCTTACGGGCTCGTCTGGAACGGAGACCATTGCGGTGGAGTACGTTACTTATGGTATTGACTGAAACCAATGTCCCCACTGCCATGAGATCTAACCGGAGCTCCTTCCTTGTTGTCCTTGGGTTAGCCTTGACTCTTCGGACAAGCCTGGCCTCGGCACGGGAGGAAACTTTCAAAGGCTGTCCAGGCCGTGGAAGGCTAACAGTAGTTCCATAAGCCTTCCACTTCCGGATGATGCTCCCAACAGTGGAGACAGGTAGGCCCAACTCCTTGGAAAGGGTTTTGTACCCCTTGCCAGCCTTGTGACCCTCCACGATCTTGTCTCTGATGGCCTTGGAATGCTCCTTGTCTTTCCCATGTTGACCATGTATGAGTGCTGTTCACAAGTTTGGGGAGGGTCTTAAATAGTCAGAAAAGGCTGGCAAAAGAGATAATTAATCCACACATGTGAAGCTCATTGTTCTTTGTGCCTGAACTACTTCTTAATACTTTAGGGGGACCAAACAGAATGCTGGTGGTTTGAGGTGTTGAATAATAAATTACCCTCTGAATTAACTTTTAACGCTTTAAAAAAAAAGAAAAAAAAAATCTTTTTGGCTGCATTTCCCACTTCCAGGCTGATCTACAGTCCAAATGTCACAATGCCAAGTTAATTCCGCATGTGTCAACCAGCTAAATCTGCAGGGGGTTGAAGACTACTTGTAGGCACTGTACATAGGGGGCCGAATACTTTCACAAGGCACTGTATATGATCTGGGTCACAACCCCCTAAAATCAAACACTTTGTCAGGATTATCCAGACATTTTTTTTAGAAAAACATACCGTAATTAAGATTCTGTTTCTTTGAAAGTTTTTGGCATTGAAAAGGTCAATAAACCTAGAGGTAGAGAATGGAAAATAATCTTACTTGAAGAGGTTGTCCACTACTTAAATACTGATAACTTATCCTAAGGAGAGGTCATAATATTATTCCACGTCTCTGTGATCTTTATTCATTTTTATCTTCTGTGATTCCAACTGAATCTATACAGGTTCTGGATGTCTGAGCTCCAGATGAAGTGTTTCAGGCTCTATACCAGCAACATCATTACAGGGTTTATTTATAGTATTTTATATAATTTTACATCTTCTCATCTTCTTTCCTTTCAGGTTCTTAATAAATACAATCTTTTATGTTGAAATCTGCTGCAAAATTTCCCTTGATGGATCTGGACAGGGACAAGATGTCGGAGAGGATCTTCCACCTCACCCTAGAGATCCTCTTCCTTGTTACTGGAGAGGTGAGAGATTGTGATGACAATGTCACATGACATCATTCTTATCTATGGACAGAATAACAGATGACAGAACTGGAGAGGTGAGGACTCTGGAAATGTCTGGAGACTGGAGATTTATTAATGTGTCTCTCCATAACCAGGATTACACAGTAGTGAAGAGCTCTAGTGATCTGTGCTGTCAGGACCCTGTGTCTGAGGGAAGAGCCCTGAGCCCAATCACGGGGCCTCCACCTCACCCCCTGATACATGAGGACATCAATGACCAGAAGATCCTACAACTCACCTACAAGATGATTGAGCTGCTGACTGGAGAGGTGACACTGCTGGGAATGCTGCTGCTGCTGCTGCTGGGACATTATACAGTAACGCTATGAAGGGATCGGGGAAAGATGACAATGGTATCATTGTATGTGTCAGGTTCCTATAAGGTGTCAGGACGTCACCGTCTATTTCTCCATGGAGGAGTGGGAGTATTTAGAAGGACACAAAGATCTGTACAAGGACATAGTCATGATGGAGGTTCCCCGGCCGCCCCTCACATCACCAGGTAATAGACAGGACTAAATACACACGGCCTATAATGATCTGTATGTAAAGAATGAATTCAGTCCTGTATGTGTCTCCTCCAGGTCTATCCAGTAAGAGGACAACACCAGAGAGATGTCCCCGTCCTCTTCTCCCACAGGACTGTAAACAAGAAGATCCCGATGTTCCTCCGGATCATCAGGTAGATGGAGAGAAGGTGTGATGAGATCTCCCTATGATGTGTAGACGGCTGTGAAGGTCTTGTGCTCAGTCTTGTTTTATCCTCCAGTATTCTATGTTTTATACTTGTGTAATGAGAACGGTGGAGATGGCAGATTACAGCTGATCATAGATGGGACTTCTCCATCTGTCTGTGACTTTTACAATCTTTGTTTCAGGGTGAAGATCTGCCCCATATTAATACTACAGAGACATATGTGAGGGGTGATGATGATCTGCCCCATATTAATACTACAGAGACATATGTGAGGGGTGATGATGATCTGCCCCATATTAATACTACAGAGACATATGTGAGGGGTGATGATGATCTGCCCCATATTAATACTACAGAGACATATGTGAGGGTGATGATGATCTGCCCCATATTAATACTACAGAGACATATGTGAGGGGTGATGATGATCTGCCCCATATTAATACTACAGAGACATATGTGAGGGGTGATGAAGATCTGCCCCATATTAATACTACAGAGACATATGTGAGGGGTGATGATGATCTGCCCCATATTAATACTACAGAGACATATGTGAGGGGTGATGATGATCTGCCCCATATTAATACTACAGAGACATATGTGAGGGGTGATGATGATCTGCCCCATATTAATACTACAGAGACATATGTGAGGGGTGATGATGATCTGCCCCATATTAATACTACAGAGACATATGTGAGGGGTGATGAGCGGAGGACAGAGGAGATCCCTACAGATCACCGCCCAGGTGAGTAATAATCAGACATCGGAGATGGGAATTACAGGTCAGAACTAAGTCAAGGTCAATATCTAGAGACAAGACAGGTCCTGGAAGGATACTCAAGTGAGAAGCAAAACCTGAGGTCAACAACAAGTATCGTTGAAACGTCACAGGTTTTCAGTAATTTAAACGACATCGTGACGTCGTTGCGTGTGACACGTTGATTCAACCAACGATAAGTCTGCTGATTGTTCATCGGAGGTTTTTGAACCGGACCTAAATCCAGACGATAATCGTCCGTCCAACCTGCAGCATCGCTGTGTGACACCTTGATAACGATGTCGTTAACGACTTCGCCTATTTAGAACTGAAGGACGTAGGCGATAACACGACTGCAAGTATCGTACACTTGTCGCGTAATCGTTGCTATGTCGGTAAAGATATTTGTACGTGTGACATTTCACTAGCGATCATTAAATGACGTTCAAGTGATCTAGGTCAAGTCGGATCGTTGGTCGGCTCATTCGACCATTGAAGCGTGTAACGGGGCCTTAACTTTTTTACTTGCATGGATACTTCATTATTGAACCAAAACTAGGGCTTATTTTTTGAAGTAGAGCTTATAATTTAAGCATAATCCAAAAAGACTGTTTGGCCTTATTTTCGCTGTTGGTCTCATTTTTGTGGAAATACAGTAGACTGAATTACAGACCTACTTTTGATTCTCCATTGAACTTTTCAGTAGAAAAGATCAGTGTCAGACACCATGATACATAAGCCGATGACAAAGCTGGTTCAGAGAAGTGGAGAGTTGCAAAGCAACCTGGAGGCCGAGCATCACAATCTCTACTTGAAGTTGCCATCACTGACTTATATTATGTGTATATACATATACGTGAGACAATATAGAAATGAATAATACACTTTGTTAGATCACAATTAAGAACAGCAGATAAAAAATACAACCAGAAAAAAGATGTAAAGGTACCTTTACACGCCGCTACAGAAGGTTAGAAGCCACCGGGTGTCGGAGACAATTGTATCTTGCACCGTCAAAACACCGCGAGATAGCGGCGTGTAATTCAGGTTGTTGCCACCGGTCACTGTCGACACCTGTCTCCCAGCCGTGCTCAAAAACAGGTAGGTTTAAACCCGATGGTAGCGGCGTGTAATCGAGGAACAGGAAGGTATTTTCGCCACATAGTTGACTCCCTGGGGCGTGACACAGGCTCCGGGATACCGCGCCCCTTCAGCGATCATTGGTGGAAGCTCCTGCGTTATGATTGGTTGTCCCTGCATAGGGCGGCATATTTAAGGAGCTGACCAGTCACACTACACAATTGCAATAGCATCATGTATTAGTCAGCCTCCTGTGCTGGCCAATCATGATGTTATTGCTTTATCCAATCACCGTACGAGCGTCTCGTAATCCACAACTCTGGCACGCCTATGTGTTGTCCCTGCTGCCCAGGTCCGCCCATATTCCCTTGTGGTAGCGGCGTGTAAATGAGGGACGGTGCTCTACAGAAGGTAACCTGCGGCACCCGTCGGTGCTTCCAGGGATAGAAAAAACCTTCTGTAGAGCACCTTGTAGCGGCGTGTAAAGGCGGTATCGGGTACCGTTTGCAACCGTTGGAACGTGCACTTGCACGTGAGACACCCGATGGTTTCTAACCTTCCGTAGCGGCGTGTAAAGGTACCTTAAAAGGGATAAATGTAATCACAAAAAAGACAAAGCAATGAGACATCTGGATCAGCCCTGAATAAGTCCTAACCATCTTACATGTTTTTATGGAGAGTATTTTTATCTGTTGCTGTAGATTATAGTCCAATAAAGCTTAGTTTTAATCCTTTCTTTATTGCTTGCTCTTTTCTGCCGATTGTATATTAGGGGATTAATACAATAGTTTTTGTAAATAGGCGGCTCACCACTCTCTTAGGTCAGGGTCACATTTGCGTTGTGTTGTCCGTTCAAACAAATCCATTGAAAAGCAGCACAAACACAATGGAACAGATGCGTTAACGCATCCATAGACTTGTATTGAACAAACGCATGCCAAAATAGGGATGTGTTTGAAAGAATGCATTTTTGCAACGCACCAAAAAACGTTGCAGACCGTGTTTTGATGTGCTTTGCAAAAAATTACATACTTTCAAACGCATCCCTATTTTGGCATGTGTTTGTTCAGTGCAAGTCTATGGATGCGTTAACGCATCTGTTCCATTGCGTTTTTGCTGCTTTTCAACGGATCCATTTGAACGGACAGAACAACGCAAATGTGAACATAGCCTTACTCAGGTCATATTTGTGTCATTCTTCATTTTGTATAGAAATATGTTTACAGAATTTTTATCAAACATATGGAACTGTTATTGAAAGATAAAATCATTTTACTTCTTAGCAGATGACTGTGGTATCAAACCAGATACCCATGAAGAGCATGCCGTTATTCCAGCTATACCTCCAGCCCTTCAGAGCAAAAATCAATCGAAACCTTTTCAACAGGTCCTCTCTTCTGATTCATCACAGACTGTTAATCAAAATGAAAGCCGAAGAATGGATGTAGATCATCAAACAGTGTCTGCAGGGAAGAAACCATTTTCATGTACAGAATGTGGGAAATGTTTTAATCAAAAATCACATTTGCTTACACATCATAAAAGTCACACAGGAGAGAAGCCTTTTTCATGTTCAGAATGTGGGAAATGTTTTAACCAGAAAGGAAATTTGCTTACACATGAGAGAATTCACACAGGGGAGAAGCAATTTTCATGTTCAGAATGTGGGAAATGTTTTACCCATAAAGGAAATTTACTTAAACATCAGAAAATTCACACAGGAGAGAAGCCATTTTCATGTTCAGAATGTAGGAAATGTTTTACCCATAAAGCAAATTTCCTTACACATCAGAGAGTTCATACGGGGGAAAAGCCATTTTCATGTTCACAATGTGAGAAATGTTTTACTCATAAATCAAATTTGCTTACGCATCAGAGAGTTCACATGGGGGAAAAGCAATTTTCATGTTCAGAATGTGGGAAATGTTTTACGCATAATACGCATTTACTTACACATCTGAAAATTCACACAGGAGAGAAGCCATTTTCATGTTCAGAATGTGGGAAAGGTTTTATCAAGAAATCAAGTCTTGTTACACATCAGAGAATTCACACAGGGGAGAACCATTTTTCTGTTCAGAATGTGGGAAATCTTTTAGGGATAAATCATATTTTCTTACACATCAGAGAATTCACACAGGGGAGAAGACATTTTCATGTTTACAATGTGGGAAATGTTTTACCAATAAATCAAATTTCCTTATACATCAGAGAATTCACACAGGGGAGAAGCCATTTTCATGTTCAGAATGTGGGAAACATTTTTCCTGGAAATCATATCTTCTTCAACATCTAAAAACACACGTAGGAATATAGCAATGTATTTGCTTCCTAAATCACATTATTGGGAGATTTTAGAAGAAGAAAATTCAACAGTTAGAATCAAAGTGACAGAAAGAGAAAATAACTGTCAACACCAAATAATGATTAGGAAATAAAGAAGGTGTAATGATCTAGCGCGTACCAGAAATATATATGTGCTACATCTACAATGTAACAGTCTGTCAAGTCTGTAAACAATTTTAAAGTTTAAAACCATTTATTTGTATCAAATTGTAAAAAGAAAAATAAAATTTCAAAATAAAATTTCTAAAATCAGTGTTATTCTCTCCTCTGCTTGTTGTGGTGAATCAAAGACAACTTCAAGCTAGGATGATAAGGTGTGGCTTGTATTGTTATTGCTTGAAGACTATCTTCTACACAGAGGTATCTTAAGTGCTTGATGTTGGGTTAATCTTCTGGGGTTGAAGTTTTCGCTTTTTGCCACTAGGTGTCGCTCTATTTTATGTTGTTTGGTGCTAGTTAAGATGTTCCGGATTGGAGTATTCGCTATTGCTGGTGCTCCTTGCCTAATGGTCGCTTGTAGTGACAGTCTCTGGTCTCCCGCTGTTTCCTCCTTGACTCCTGCGGTGTCTGGGTGGCCTGGAATGGTTCGCATGTGCCCTGGCCACAGGCACAGCGTCTCACTTCCGGGTGAGAGTATACTCAGCGTCTGCTCTCCCAGGATGTGCGTCACAGGCTGGAGCAGTCAGGGGCCTCAGTCGGGGTGGAAGTCTCGTAGGTCACTGGGCGGTGCTGAGCAGTGTCTGACTGTGAGTGGAGAAAACGGGGTGAACACGTTTCGTAGGCTCCGCCTACTTCATCAGGATGTTAGTTATTTACACTCTGTGCTAAGAAGTTGCTTTGCTGCTGGGCTAACGTCCTTCCAGGAGTTCCCTTGCCTTGGGAGTAGCTGTGGTTCCTGATCCGTGGGTGGAGGTAGGAGCACTTAGTCTAGGGCTAATCAGAAGCTTAAGGCGAAAGGGTGGCAACTCGGACCTCCTCACCATCAGAAGCACCTCTGAGATCAGGGCGAGCCAGGGACCTCCAGATCCAGAGTCAGATTAGCTCCCCCCAAATCCCTTCACCCATCACACCATCCAGTCACCTGATTTCCTCACCTCTCAAGCATGACAGTATGTGGTCATAATATTTGGTAGATGAAATATAAAGGGTCTCTCCAGAGCTAAACAAGATAAAAGCATTGATGCTCCAGCATTTAACACCTATGTACCAGTGGAGGCATACAGGAACACATCTGCGGGGCCAAATGATAATCTGTTGTTGGGGAAGTGTTTATATAGTTACTAGCTGTGAGCCCGATGCAAATGCATCGGGATTCTAGAACGTGCATTATTTGATTATAGTAGTTATTAGCTGTTAGCCTGATGCAAATGCACCGGGTATCTAAAATATGTTTATTGTTTTTTTAAAGATTTTTAAATAATAATCGCATCATCAATAGCAATAATATAAGCCATAGCATTATTATTAGCAGTAATAGCAGTATTAATAGCATTATTAGCAGTATTATGAACATTAATAACAGTATTAATAGCATTAATAGCATTATTATTAGCATTAATAGCATTATTAATAGCATTATTAGCATTAATAATAGCATTAATAACATTATTAATAGCATTAATAGCATTATTAATAGCATTAATAATAGCATTATTAGCATTAATAATAGCATTAATAACATTATTAATAGCATTAATAGCATTATTATTAGCATTAATAATAGCATTATTAGCATTAATAATAGCATTAATAACATTATTAATAGCATTAATAGCATTATTATTAGCATTAATAGCATTATTAATAGCATTAATAGGATAAATATTAGCATTAATAGCATTAGTAGCATAATTAATAGCATTATTAATAGCATTAATAGCATTATTATTAGCATTAATAGCATTAATAATAGCATTATTAGCATTAATAATAGCATTAATAACATTATTAATAGCATTAATAGCATTATTATTAGCATTAATAGCATTAATAATGCCATTAATAGGATAAATATTAGCATTAATAGCATAATTAATAGCATTAATAGCATTATTAATAGCATTAATAGCATTATTATTAGCATTAATAGGATAAATATTAGCATTATTAGCATAATTAATAGCATTAATAGCATTATTAATAGCATTAATCGCATTATTATTAGCATTGATAGCATTAATAATAGCATTATTAGCATTAATAATAGCATTAATAACATTATTAATAGCATTAATAGCATTATTATTAGCATTAATAGCATTAATAGCATTATTATTAGCATTAATAGCATTAATAATACCATGAATAGGATAAATATTAGCATTAATAGCATTAATAGCATAATTAATAGCATTAATAGCATTATTAATAGCATTAATAGCATTATTATTAGCATTAATAGCATTAATAGGAGAAATATTAGCATTAATAGCATAATTAATAGCATTAATAGCATTATTAATAGCATTAATAACATTATTATTAGCATTAATAGCATTAATAATAGCATTATTAGCATTAATAATAGCATTAATAACATTATTAATAGCATTAATAGCATTATTATTAGTATTAATAGCATTAATAATACCATGAATAGGATAAATATTAGCATTAATAGCAATAATAGCATAATTAATAGCATTAATAGCATTAATAGCATTAATAGGATAAATATTAGCATTAATAGCATTATTAATAGCATTAATAGGATAAATATTAGCATTAATAGCATAATTAATAGCATTAATAGCATCATTAATAGCATTATTATTAGCATTAATAGCATTAATAATAGCATTATTAGCATTAATAATAGCATTAATAACATTATTAATAGCATTATTATTAGCATTAATAGCATTAATAATGCCATTAATAGGATAAATATTACCATTAATAGCATTAATAGCATAATTAATAGCATTAATAGCATTATTAATAGCATTAATAGCATTATTATTAGCATTAATAGCATTAATAGGATAAATATTAGCATTAATAGCATTAATAGCATAATTAATAGCATTAATAGCATTATTAATAGCATTAATCGCATTATTATTAGCATTAATAGCATTAATAATAGCATTATTAGCATTAATAATAGCATTAATAACATTATTAATAGCATTAATAGCATTATTATTAGCATTAATAGCATTAATAATACCATGAATAGGATAAATATTAGCATTAATAGCATTAATAGCATAATTAATAGCATTAATAGCATTATTATTAGCATTAATAGCATTAATAGGAGAAATATGAGCATTAATAGCATAATTAATAGCATTAATAGCATTATTAATAGCATTAATAACATTATTATTAGCATTAATAGCATTAATAATAGCATTATTAGCATTAATAATAGCATTAATAACATTATATAATAGCATTAATAGCATTATTATTAGCATTAATAGCATTAATAGCATTATTATTAGCATTAATAGCATTATATAATACCATGAATAGGATAATATTAGCATTAATAGCATTAATAGCATAATTAATAGCATTAATAGCATTATTAATAGCATTATTATTAGCATTAATAGGATAAATATTATAGCATTAATAGCATTATTAATAGTATCTTAATAGGATAAATATTAGCATTAATAGCAGAATTAATAGCATTATTAACATTATTAATAGCATTAATAGCATTATTATTAGCATTAAATAGCATTAATAATACAATGAATAGGATAAATATTAGCATTAATAGCATTAATAGCATATATTAATAGCATTAATAGCATTATTAATAGCATTAATAGCATTATTATTAGCATTAATAGCATTAATTATGGAGAAATATTGGATTAATATGCATTAATTAATAGCATTAATAGCATTAATTAATAGCATTAATAGCATTATTATTAGCATTAATAGCATTAATAATAGCATTATTAGCATTAATAATTAGCATTAATAACATTATTAATAGCATTAATAGCATTATTATTAGCATTAATAGCATTAATAGCATTTATTATTAGCATTAATATGCATCTTAATAATACCATAGATATAGCGATATAAATATATTAATTTTTTTATTTTATTATTTTTATTGAATTTTTTATTATTTTGAATATATTTTTTTATTATTTTTAAATTATTTTTAAATTATTTTTTTTATTATTAAATTTATTATTTAGGCTTAGACCCAGTTCTCTTTCAGGTCCGCTGAAAGGGCTGATATAATTAGCATATATTTAATTTTTTTATTATTATTTTTATTGAATTATTAATTATTTTTAATTTATTTTTTTATTATTTTTTAATTATTTTTTAATTATTTTTTTTATTATTAAATTTATTATTTAGGCTGAGACCCAGTTCTCTTTCAGGTCCGCTGAAAGGGCTGATATTATTAGCATATATTTAATTTTTTTATTATTATTTTTATTGAATTATTTATTATTTTTTATTTATTTTTTTATTATTTTTTAATCATTTTTTTTATTATTACATTTATTTGTTCCCATTGAAATACATTAGCGGTGTGTCGGCGATTTTATGGCCGCCGACCTGGTTCTATTTGTCGGCCCTAAAATCGCGGACACACCGCTAATGCATGTCTATGGGCAGTGAGCTCGAATTCTGATTGGTCGGCGACCAATCCGAAATCGGGCTGACTGGCCATAGAGATGCATTAGCGGTGTGTCCGCGATTTTAGGGCCGAGAAACAGAACCAGGTGGGCGGCCATAAAATCGGCGACACACCGCTAATGTATTTCAATGGGAAATGAGGGGCTCTTCTGATTGGCTGAGGGCAGTAGACAGCGACCAATCAGAAGAGCCCCTCACATCTCATTAAGATAGAATGGCGGATTTGTCGTCCATTCTATGTTAATGATAACTGAAGAGGACGTCGGAGCTGGAAGTTGGCGGAAAGAAGACAGAAGATCCCCGGGGCCGGACGAAGAGGCGTAGATGGCGGAAAGAAGAGAGAAGACCCCCGGGGCCGGAGGAAGAGGACTTGTGGATCGGACGGACGATCAGATGACTAAGAAGGCATGTGAGTGATCGACGGGGACGTTAGGGTAGGGGACGGCGGGGGCTTCGGGTGTCGGGCTTTAGGTGTTAGCGACAGCGGCGGGAGCTTAGGAGGCGGCGGGGCTTAGGGGGTAGGGGCTTAGGTGCGGCGGGGCTTAGAGGGTAGGGGGTTAGGTGCGACGGGGCTTACGGGGTAGGGGCATAGGTGCGGCGGGTCGGGGCTTAGGGTGTAGGGGTGCGGCGGACTTAGGGGGTAGGGGTTTAGGTGCGGCGGGTGGGGGCTTGGCGGCGGGAGCTTAGGAGGCGGCGGGGCTTAGGGGGTAGGGGCTTAGGTGCGGCGGGGCTTAGAGGGTAGGGGGTTAGGTGCGGCGGGGCTTAGAGGGTAGGGGTTAGGTGCAGCGGGGCTTACGGGGTAGGGGCATAGGTGCGGCGGGCCGGGGCTTAGGGTGTAGGGGTGCGGCGGACTTAGGGGGTAGGGGTTTAGGTGCGGCGGGTGTTAGGGGGTATGGGCTTAGGTGCGGGGGGCTTAGAGGGTAGGGGCTTCGGCGGCGGGGTAGTGGCTTAGGGGTTAGGTGCGGCAGAGGGTAGTGGCTGTGGCGGGGTAGTGGCTTAGGGCGGCAGGGGGCTGTAGTGTACAGCGCGATGGTATACTACAGTCCCATGGCGCTTATGGGCATGGGACTGTAGTATACTATAGCGGTATGGGCTTAGGGCGGCAGGGGGCTGTAGTATACAGCGCGATGGTATACTACAGTCCCATGGCGCTTATGGGCATGGGACTGTAGTATACTATAGCGGTGTACACTACAGTAGTATGGGCTTCTGTGGCTTGTTAGTGGTGGGTGTCAGCGACTCGCAATGCCCGCTTCGCAGGCATTGCTTCGCGAGGCTGCAGGAGAATGAAACAGCTCGCTAACCAAGCCACCGGAAGTTGCGCCGCTCCGATGGGAGTCAGTTACGGCAATTATATAATAGGTAATTAAAACATATCAATATCTCTCTTTCTCGCTATATATATATTTCATACTAGAAGGAGGGAAAGAAAGCACAAATAGGGTCTTATCTGTGGTAGAATTGATCAAAACAGGTGAAATAAGGCTCATCTATAGAGGTTGTGAGAAGTTACAACCACTGTAAAAGCAACAGCTGCCGCAGTCTCCAGAGGTAAAGCAAATAATCACCGGTACAGAAAGGGTTAACGACTGCACCGCTGGATGAATAAACATCAAACTTCGGAGGACATCAAAACATCTGGTTTTGGCTGTGGTTTATTAGGCAACGCGTTTCAGGGCTCCAGGGCCCCTTCATCAGGACAAACCCACATTACATACATAGAGGAGTTGTCAGATAAATATAGTGGACGCAATACAACAAACACTGAGTGTGAAAGGAGGAAGACAACGAAATGGAGCGGAAATGCCACGTGTACAAAGGTGCAAAAATGGTACAGAATCAGCAATGTACAAACTCATATGAACACTTTACACTACTCTCTAAACACAGTCTAATAAAGAATTCACATTTTCTATAATAATTAAAATTATACAAAATGTTAATTCTTTATTAGACTGTGTATTGAAAGTAGTTTAAAGTGTTCAATATAATTTCCTCTAAATCTTCTCTGTAACCTTTTCCCCCCTAATCTGTAACTGTCCCTATGACTCTCTAATACCTTTTCCCTCTATAAATCTATCCTCTATAGGGATAGTTAGTAGTTAGGTGGGTTTCATTACAATTGTGTGAGTGATGTTACAGATCCTCAAAAAGAATGAGAATTCTGTGGTGTTTTTTCTGATCCGCTTTCTCCATAACAGCAACTTTATAGGAAGAGAAAAAATATACATGAATGAAATAGATCCAGTAACTCCTACCTACATACATACATTCTTGACTTTCATAGTAACGTTACTTTGTTAAAGTTTGTACTTCTATGTCGTACTCAGTGGTAGTCGTGTTTAGCCTCCTCACCTCAGCCACAGTTCCTACACCTTATACACACGACTCCGCTCTGAACACGTAATACTTTATCAGCTTCACTGTGTACTCATCTTCCACTAGCGGCTCCACTCCGTACACCTCGTACACACTCGGCTCTGCTCCGTACACCTCATACACACACATCTCTGCTCCGTACACCTCATACACACACATCTCACCTCATATGACTTGCCCTGGCAGGGGTCATGGGGTACTTGGAACCAGGCCCTTTAGACATCATCAGGGCTATGGGATGTCACAGGGGCGTGACCCGATCTGTGGTCCCCTCATTGGGCGATCCGTATAAAGGGGGAATTTGAAAAAAGGATGAAAAGAAAAATCTAAAAATGAAAATAAAAGAGTTTGTGTCGTGACGCCACCAGTGGAATGCAGCCAGTATAGCCACTGCTGCAGTCGGGACCTCTAGAGATGGTGGGAGGTAGCAGTTAGGATGGTTTGGATCTCCACAGGACGAGCGGGTCCCCAGTGCAACCGAAAAGTCTATGGTGGTGATGGGTTCATTATACCAGCTGGCTGCGCGACGGGATCAGAGTCACTCTCAGGGAGGCTCCGGCTGCCTGCTCAGTGTTTCAGTCTACCTCTCCTCAGGCACAGAATAAACAGTCTCACACATTGCTGAGTTTCAACCCGGTTTACTTGGCTTCTTTCGACAGGTGTTCAAGTTACAGGACAGTGCAGTGGCATCTCCGGTGGTCTCTTAGAAGCCGAAATGGCTCATTCAGGTCACCCCCTTTTGTGTTCCTTTCCATGGGCCTTTCCTCTTAGCGCTGCCTTCCTCCGACCTCCTGCATGCGCCTCCTCATGCAAAGCTACGATCCAGCAGCCACGGGCCTGCGTTGGGTGACAGACCTGGTTCCCTGGCCTTAGTACGGCGGCCTTCTCTTTGCTGCAACGGGGGTTCGGGGGTTGAGCCACGGAACATAAAGACCTCGCGCCCGGACGGTTTTGTGGTTGGAGCGTGGAGCTTCCTTGCCACTTCAGGGCCGATTCCCTGGTTCCTGTCCCGTCCTTTGGCTTCTCAGCTGATTCGGGCGCATGTGTGGATTGCTCACTACACGAGCCCCTATGACTCCTTCTGTCTCTCTATGGTCTGTAGCCTGAGACCTAGAACAGCCTCATGATTGGTCAGGCCTCCGGGTTCGTGTCCTTTCAGTTTCATGTAATGATGGTTCTCTCTCCTCTCCATCTGACTGATTGATGGTCTTACTCCTCTCCTGAACTAACTACTCACTCTCCTCTCCTGAACTAACTTCATGTAGTGTTTCCTGTTTGTTCCCTCTTTCCTGTGCTAACTTTCCACCCACCACGTGTCTCCTCCCGCTGTCCCATAGCTGGGCTTAGAGTCCCTTGCTCCGGGACCGGAGTGTGTTGGGTGTGTGTTTGGGTGACTGGACTTACTGATCCCAGTTGCTGCAAACTTCTAATGGCAGGGGCGCCACACATACATACACGACTCTCTGCTCCATACCCCTCGCACACATTGGGCTCCGCTCTGTACACCTCATACACATATGGCTACGCTCTATACACCTCGTACACACACAGCTCCGCTCCGTACACCTCGTACACACTCGGCTCTGCTCCATACACCTCGTACACATTGGGCTCCGCTCTGTACACCTCATACACACTCAGCTCTGCTCCGTACACCTCGTACACACTCGGCTTCTCTCCGTAAACCTCGTACACACTCGGCTCTGCTCCGTACACCTCGTACACACTCGGCTCTGCACCGTGCACCTCGTACACACTCGGCTTCTCTCCGTACACCTCGTACACACTCGGCTCCGCTCCGTACACCTCGTACACACTCAGCTCCACTCTGGATACCTCATACTCATTTATCTCCGCTTCAAACACCTCGTACACCCTTGTCTCCACTCCATACAGCTCGTACACACGCGGCTCCACTGCTTACACCTCATGCACACTCGGCTCTGCTCCATACACCTCACGTGCAGATCAGTTCTATATACCTCGTATACTCGGGTACACTTTGTACACATGTGGCTCTGCTCCGTACACCTCATGCACAAGCGGCTCCGCTCCGTACACCTTGTACACACTCAGCTCCGCTCTGTACACCTCATACACACTCAGCTCCGCTCTGTATACCTCGTACACACTCGGCTCTGCTCCGTACACCTCGTACACACTCGTCTCCGCTCCGTACACCTCGTACACATTCGACTCTGCTACATCCACACTGTAAATCCCTCCTGACCCCACACATAAACTTCACCTCATCCAGCACCATGAGAACTGAGGAGCTGATCATGTGACCACTGACTCCTCCCCTCCATGTGACATCATCACAGGTCCTGTAAGCACAGAGCAGCCATATATGTGGTGGCGGCTCTGCAGGTGGAGGTATGTTGTTCTCTCCTCATGTTTCCCCTTATTATCTCCAGTCATTGTATTATTACACAGGATCTTTATGATGTTAGGCGGCTTCACATTACGGGTTTGATCCGATCCGAGGCTGTCAGGGAAGACTATTATACCCTCCGGTCCGGTGTGCTCCCGCCCACAGCAGGGAGGTAGCCGCGGTCCTGAAACAACAGCGGCGTGCAGCTGCAGGTGTCCGGATCCTCCCGGAACGGGGCTCCCATTGCCCCGGATTCGGGCAAATCCAGGAGTAGCCAATCAGAGGAGATATTCTCCTCTCAGACACAAAAACGCTGCAAGCAACGTGAGAGAATACTGAATTCTCCTGGATTGTCCCGGACAGAGAGCTGCCATCCGGCTTCTATCCGGCCCCATAGTATACTATGGGGCCAAAATCCGATCCGGGGCTGTCCGGTTTACACGGACATCCACGGATCAGATCACATGCAGTGTGAAGCCGGCCTTACATCGTCATCTTCCACCATTCAGGTCTCTACAATCTCGGATCCTCTCAGATCTTCTATAGAAGAGAATTCTCCTGATTGACCATCAAGGATGGATCTGGACAGGGACAAGATGTCGGAGAGGATCTTCCACCTCACCCTAGAGATCCTCTTCCTTGTTACTGGAGAGGTGAGAGATTGTGATGACAATGTCACATGACATCATTCTTATCTATGGACAGAATAACATGACAGAACTGGAGAGGTGAGGACTCTGGAAATGTCTGGAGACTGGAGATTTATTAATGTGTCTCTCCATAACCAGGATTACACAGTAGTGAAGAGCTCTAGTGATCTGTGCTGTCAGGACCCTGTGTCTGAGGGAAGAGCCCCGAGCCCAATCACGGGGCCTCCACCTCACCCCCTGATACATGAGGACATCAATGACCAGAAGATCCTACAACTCACCTACAAGATGATTGAGCTGCTGACTGGAGAGGTGACACTGCTGGGAATGCTGCTGCTGCTGCTGCTGGGACATTATACAGTAACGCTATGAAGGGATCGGGGAAAGATGACAATGGTATCATTGTATGTGTCAGGTTCCTATAAGGTGTCAGGACGTCACCGTCTATTTCTCCATGGAGGAGTGGGAGTATTTAGAAGGACACAAAGATCTGTACAAGGACATAGTCATGATGGAGGTTCCCCGGCCGCCCCTCACATCACCAGGTAATAGACAGGACTAAATACACACGGCCTATAATGATCTGTATGTAAAGAATGAATTCAGTCCTGTATGTGTCTCCTCCAGGTCTATCCAGTAAGAGGACAACACCAGAGAGATGTCCCCGTCCTCTTCTCCCACAGGACTGTAAACAAGAAGATCCCGATGTTCCTCCTGATCATCAGGTAGATGGAGAGAAGGTGTGATGAGATCTCCCTATGATGTGTAGACGGCTGTGAAGGTCTTGTGCTCAGTCTTGTTTTATCCTCCAGTATTCTATGTTTTATACTTGTGTAATGAGAACGGTGGAGATGGCAGATTACAGCTGATCATAGATGGGACTTCTCCATCTGTCTGTGACTTTTACAATCTTTGTTTCAGGTGAAGATCTGCCCCATATTAATACTACAGAGACATATGTGAGGGGTGATGATGATCTGCCCCATATTAATACTACAGAGACATATGTGAGGGGTGATGATGATCAGCCCCATATTAATACTACAGAGACATATGTGAGGGGTGATGATGATCTGCCCCATATTAATACTACAGAGACATATGTGAGGGGTGATGATGATCTGCCCCATATTAATACTACAGAGACATATGTGAGGGGTGATGATGATCTGCCCCATATTAATACTACAGAGACATATGTGAGGGGTGATGATGATCTGCCCCATATTAATACTACAGAGACATATGTGAGGGGTGATGATGATCTGCCCCATATTAATACTACAGAGACATATGTGAGGGGTGATGAGCGGAGGACAGAGGAGATCCCTACAGATCACCGCCCAGGTGAGTAATAATCAGACATCGAAGATGGGAATTAAAGGTCAGAACCAAGTCAAGGTCAATATCTAGCGACAAGGCAGGTAACGGAAGGGTCCTCAAGTGAGAAGCAAAACATGAGGTCAACAAGTATCGTTGAAACGTCACGGGTTTTCAGTCGTTTAAACGATGTCATAACGACATTGTTGCATGTGACACGTCGATTCAACCAACCATAAGTCGGCTGATTGTTCATCGGAGGTTTTTGATCTGGACCTAAAACCAGACGATAATCGTCCGTCCAACCTGCAGCATCGCTGTGTGACACCTTGATAACGATGTTGTTAATGACTTCGCCTATTCAGAACTGAAGGATGTAGGGGATCAAACGACCGCAAGTATCGTACACTTGTCGCGTAATCGTTGCTATGTCGGTAAAGTTATCTGTACGTGTGACATTTCACTAGCGACCATAAACGACGTTCAAGTGTTCTAGGTCAAGTTGGATCATTGGTCGGCTCGTTCGACCATAGAAGCGTGTAACGGGGCCTTAACGTTTTTACTTGCCTGGATACTTCATTATTGAACCAAAACTAGGGCTTATTTTTGAAGTAGAGCTTATAATTTAAGCATAATCCAAAAATACAGAATATTCCTGTTGGGCCTTATTTTCGCTGTTGGTCTCATTTTTGGGGAAATACAATAGACTGAATTACAGACCTACTTTTGATTCTCTATTGAAGCTTTCAGTAGAAAAGATCAGTGTCAGACATCATGAAACATAAGACAATGACAAAGCTGAGAAGTGGAGAATCGTAAAGCAATCTGGTGGCCAAAAATTACACTCTCTACATGAACATCTACTGTTGCTATCACTGACATATATAATGTATATAACATATACGTGAGACAATATAGCAATGAAAAATACAATTCCTTAGATCACAATTAAGAACAACAGATAAAAAATACAACCAGAAAAAACCATTTAAAAGGGATAAATGTAATCACAAAAAAGACAAAGGAATGGGACATCTGGATCAGACCTGAATAAGTCCTAACTATCTTACATGTTTATTCAAAATGAAAGAAAAATGAGGGCACCACCTTCCATCTTACATGTTTATTATGATGCATATTTTTATCTGTTGCTGTAGATTATAGCCCAATAAACCTTAGTTTTAATCCTCTCTTTATTGCTCGCACTTTTAGGCCGATAGTATATTAGGGGATTAATACAATATTTTTTGTAAATAGGCGGCTCACCACTCTCTTAGGCCAGGGTCATATTTGGGTTGTGTTGTCCGTTCAAACGTATCCATTGAAAAGCAGCACAAACGCAATGGAACCGGTGCATTAACGCATCCATAGACTTGCACTGAACAAACACATGCCAAACACATGTTTGAAAGAATGCAATTTTGCAACGCACCAAAAAACATTGCAGACCACGTTTTGATTTGCGTTGCAAAACACGCATACTTTCAAACGCATGCCTATTTTGGCATGTGTTTGTTCAGTGCAAGTCTATGGATGCGTTTACGCATCGGTTCCATTGCGTTTGTGCTGCTTTTCAACGGATCCGTTTGAACGGACAGAACAACGCAAATGTGAACATAGCCTTACTCAGGTCACATTTGCGTCATTTTTCATTTTGTATAGAAATATGTTTACAGAATCTTTATCAAACATAAGGAACTGTTATTGAAAGATAAAATCATTTTAATTCTTAGCAGATGACTGTGCTATCAAACCAGATACCCATGAAGAGCATGCCGTTATTCCAGCTATACCTCCAGGCCTTCAGAGCAAAAATCAATCGAAGCCTTTTCAACAGGTCCTCTCTTCTGATTCATCACAGACGGTTAATCAAAGTGAAAGCCGCAGAATGGATGTGGAACATCAAACAGTGTCTGCAGGGAAGAAACCATTTTCATGTACAGAATGTGGGAAATGTTTTAATCAAAAATCACATTTGCTTACACATTATAAAAGTCACACAGGGGAGAAGCCATTTTCATGTTCAGAAAGTGGGAAATGTTTTAATCAAAAATCACATTTGCTTACACATCATAAAAGTCACACAGGAGAGAAGCCGTTTTCATGTTCAGAATGTGGGAAATGTTTTACCCATAAAGCATATTTCCTTACACATCAGAGAACTCACACGGGGGAAAAGCCATTTTCATGTTCACAATGTGGGAAATGTTTTACTCAGAAATCAAATTTGCTTACGCATCAGAGAGTTCACATGGGGGAAAAGCAATTTTCATGTTCAGAATGTGGGAAATGTTTTAACCAGAAAGGAAATTTGCTTACACATCATAAAATTCACACAGGGGAGAAGCAATTTTCATGTTCAGAATGTGGGAAATGTTATACCGATAAAGGAAATTTACTTAAACATCAGAAAATTCACACAGGAGAGAAGCTATTTTCATGTTCAGAATGTAGGAAATGTTTTACCCATAAAGCATATTTCCTTACACATCAGAGAACTCACACGGGGGAAAAGCCATTTTCATGTTCACAATGTGGGAAATGTTTTACTCAGAAATCAAATTTGCTTACGCATCAGAGAACTCACACGGGGGAAAAGCAATTTTCATGTTCAGAATGTGGGAAATGTTTTAACCAGAAAGGAAATTTGCTTACACATCTGAGAATTCACACAGGGGAGAAGCCATTTTTCTGTTCAGAAATGTGGAAAATCTTTTAGGGATAAATCATATTTCCTTACACATAAGAGAATTCACACAGGGGAGAAGACATTTTTCTGTTCAGATTGTGGGAAATCTTTTAGGAATAAATCATATTTCCTTACACATAAGAGAATTCACACAGGGGAGAAGACATTTTCATGTTCACAATGTGGGAAATGTTTTTCCAATAAATCAAATTTCCTTATACATCAGAGAACTCACACAGGGGAGAAGCCATTGTCATGTTCAGAATGTGGGAAACATTTTTCCTGGAAATCATATCTTCTTCAACATCTAAAAATACACATAGGAATATAGCAATTATATTTGCTTCCTAGATCACATTATTGGGAGATTTTAGAAGAAGAAAATTCAACAGTTAGAACCAAATTAAAGTGACAGAAAGAGAAAATAACTGTCAACACCAAATAATGATTAGGAAATAAAGAAGGTGTAATGATCTAGTGCGTACCATAAATATATATGTGCTACATCTACAATGTAACAGTCTGTCAATTCTGTACACAATTTTAAAGTTTATAACTATATATCAAATTGTAAAAACAAAAATACAATTTCAAAATAAAATTTCTAAAATCAGTGTTATTCTCTCCTCTGCTTGTTGTGATGAATCAAAGACGACTTCAAGCTAGGATGATAAGGTGTGTCTTGTATTGTTATTGCTTGAAGACTATCTTCTACACATAGGTATCTTAAGTGCTTGATGTTGGGTTAATCTTCTGGGGTTGGAGTTCTCACTTTTTGCCACTAGGTGTTGCTCTATTTCTTTTATGCTGTTTGGTGCTAGTTAAGAAGTTCCGAATTGGAGTATTCGCTATTGCTGGTGCTCCTTGCCTAATGGTCGCTTGTAGTGACAGTCTCTGGTCTCCCGCTGTTTCCTCCTTGACTCCTGCGGTGTCTGGGTGGCCCGGAATGGTTCGCATGTGCCCTGGCCACAGGCACAGCGTCTCACTTCCGGGTGAGAGTATACTCAGCGTCTGCTCTCCCAGGATGTGCGTCACAGGCTGGAGCTGTCAGGGGCCTCAGTCGGGGTGGAAGTCTCGTAGGTCACTGGGCGGTGCTGAGCAGTGTCTGACTGTGAGTGGAGTGGGCGGGGTCAACGCCTTTCGTAGGCTCCGCCTACTTCATCAGGATGTTAGAGTTATTTACTCTTGGTCTCTGTGCTGTGAAGTTGTTTTGCTGCTGGGCTGAAGTCCTTCCAGGAGTTCCCTTGCCTTGGGAGTAGCTGTGGTTCCTGATCCGTGGGTGGAGGTAGGGGCCCTCAGTGTTAGTCATTAAAAGGTATCACAACTACAAGATTTGTATCTTGTTTCTCACACTGAGAGCAATCAACATTGAAATAGATTCAGTAACACGCCTACCAACATGCATACATTCTTGACTTTCATAGTAGGGCCATTCCATGTCAAGTGAACCAATGATTATTACCTCTATATTTTTAATTCTTTTGAGATTTTGTTATTTGATAATAGCTTGTCAGACAATGCAAAATGTGAAGAGAAAAATTAAAAAAAATTTTTTTTTTTTTTAAATGATTTTCAAAGTTCGAAAAAAGTATGAATTTCGGTGTTGCCTGCCTTTACGTTTCTCCTCATAACTCAGGCTAGAAATAAGATAGAGAGACAAAATAAACACCATTCTACTCAGAACTGTGCAGGCTTTCACCAGATATGTCACAAGAGGATCTTTGTTAATATTTTACCCATGCGATCACAAACGCACAATTTTAAAATGCATTTCCGAAAAATCGGCATCATTTAAATATTTCAAAAACTGCCCATGTGTCTGCTGTGCTCTTAGCCACATCTGTACCAAATTTCAAGTTGGGGTCTTGATGGGATCATATTTTAAAATATTTTACTATTAATAGCGTCAATGGGTCATTCCATATCAAGTGATCTAAATATGAATATTTTTTTTTACCTGACGTCTTTAGATTTAAAAAAAAAAAAAAATTCTATTTGAAGTACTACTTTAGTTAATTACAAATTAAAAGTTTAGAATTTTTTTCTTAATCAGTTAATTTTTTACAGATATTTAAACTTTTAAAAAAGTGCGAATTTTGGCCTGGTATAACTTTACATTTTTTTATCTTGGGCTAGAAATAAGATAATGAAGCGAGAGAGGCATCATTTTACTCAGAACGGTAACAGCTTTCATTTGATATGTCACAAGACGATATTTTTTTATATTTTGTTTGGGAAAAATCAAATTAAAAATTTTGATGCGCAATTGTGAAATAAATGTAAGTTTGAAAATTGTGAAAAAATGCCTGTGTGTTACTTGTGTTCTTGGTTATATTTGTGTAGAGATTCAACTTCGGACCTGTCAAATTTATATATTTTTTATTTTATGGTTGTTTGAGTTATTACAACTTATTGAATTTTTATTTTATTTTTTTTACTCATACAACCATAAAATAAAAAAATATATAAATTTGACAGGTCCCAAGTTGAATCTCTGCACAAATATACATTTACATGCAACAAAAAAGAAACACAAAAAACAAATCCCATAAGTGCCAGGATAAATCCATCTTAATCGTCAGAACACAACGCTCAGCATTTTCAACCTGAATGCATTGAACAAACCAAAAGAAAAAAGGTGATCATAGCCTCAAGTGTGATTAAACAAGATTAAAAGAACCAAAAATGTTAACCCCTATTTATACATGTAAATTTGTTTTCTATTATATCACTAAACATGTCATTTATGAAGTGTTTAATAAGAATAGTACAGTAGTTAAATCATCATTCTATAAAACATGAACTAATCAAACAATTAATAGTATGTTTTTAAAGTGGCCTTTTATCATCAATTTATCCCTTCTAGTGGGTGAAATGTAATCTTGTCCATAAGCGCTTACTAGCAATCGCCATTTCCTTTTGTGTCACAGTATGTCTGGCCTGTAACTGTGTTCGGCTTCACCTGAGTTATTATCTGACTTTTGTGCACTTTTAAAATGTCTGGCTTTCTTGGATACACAAATGATGGCGCTGTACCAGAAGGATGCAATAAAGTCAATTCTACTTCTTCATTTTCACAGTCTTTGGAGAGTACAGTAGCCAGCCACCAGCGCCAACCATATTCACAGGTCACATAGCCAGTTATATAAAAATATAAGGGGAGACAACAGAGGCGCAATAGTGCCCTATCATTTGGCATAGATTAGGGACTAATCGGTACAAACAGGTCTGCACTAACCTGGTTCAGTTGTGAATCCCACAACTGGAATAAAAGCGTTGGTTTATAGTAGTGTAGGCTGCTGCTGGACCTCCACCTCCACGGGGCCGTGGGTGCTTCAAAGGTTCTGGGATCAAAGGTGTATCACAGTCCGCGCTGCCCGATCGTCCAAAGGATCACAAGGGAAAACAATGTTCCAAACGAAATTCTCTTTATTCCTATAAACCGACGCGTTTCGGCGCCCAATCCTGGCACCGTCCTCAGGGTATTACCCTGCCAGGATTGGGCGCCGAAACGCGTCGGTTTATAGGAATAAAGAGAATTTCGTTTGGAACATTGTTTTCCCTTGTGATCCTTTGGACGATCGGGCAGCGCGGACTGTGATACACCTTTGATCCCAGAACCTTACATAGCCAGTTATGTCATCCATTGCCAATCTTGTGGCGCCTTCTACCACTTCATGGACTTCACTGTTTTTACTGAATGAAAACATCCTTGTTTTTATTGCTGAGTGCCTTTGATGGGTTCTGCTTCCTGTAACCGATGTTTTAAAAAACTCTCCTCCTCTTCGTAGTCCTGGTTTGTACAATATTCAATACAATATTGTTCATTCTCAGGTTGAGCCCTAACAAAGCTTTCGCCTATATGTCCTCTCCTGCTTCTAAGCTGTAACATATCAAAATAATACAGTAATGTCTAAAAATCATGGATTATTTGGTGAATATAGACCCCACACTTTTAGACCACAGGCTGAACAGATCTGAATTCAAGATTTTCGAGTTGACACTATAATAGTTAAATATTTTAAAATATGATCCCATCTCGATCCCAACTTGAAATTTGGTACAGATGAGGCTAAGTGCATAGCAGACACATGGGCAGTTTTGGAAAATTTTAAATTATGCCGATTTTTTCGGAAATGTGTTTTAAAATTTTGAGTTTACGATCGCATGGGTAAAAAATTAACAAAGATACTCTTGTTTCATATCTGGCGAAAGCCTTGACAGTTCTGAGTAGAATGGTGTTTATTTTGTTTCTCTATCTTATTTCTAGCCCGAGATATGATAGAAAATGTAAAGCCATACCAGGCCAAAATTCTCACTTTTTTAAAACTTTAAAAATCTGTAAAAAATTAACTGATGAAGAAAAAAATTCAAATTTTTTTTTTGGTAATTAACTAAAGTTGTACTTCATATAGAAAAAAAATAAAAAAAATCTGAAGGCATCAGGGAAAAAAATATTCATTTTTGGATCACTTGACATGGAATGACCCAGTAACGTTACTTTGTTAAAGTTTGTACTTCTATGTCATACTCAGTGGTAGTCGTGTTTAGCCTCTTCACCTCAGCCACAGTTCCTACACCATATACACTCAAGTTATACACACGACTCCGCTCTGAACACGTAATACTTTATCAGCTTCGCTGTGTACTCATCTTCCACTAGCGGCTCCACTCCGTACACCTCGTACACACTCGGCTCCGCTCCGTACACCTCGTACACACTCGGCTCCACTCTGTACACCTCGTACACACTCGGCTCCGCTCCGTACACCTCGTACACACTCGGCTCCGCTCGGTACACCTCGTACACACTCGGCTCTGCTCCGTACACCTCGTACACACTCGGCTCTGCTCCGTACACCTCGTACACACTCGGCTCTGCTCCGTACAGCTCGTACACACTGGGCTCCGCTCTGTACACTTCGTACACACTCGGCTCCGCTCCGTACACCTTGTACACACACGGCTCCACTCCGTACACCTCGTACACACTCGGCTCCGCTCCGTACACCTCGTACACACTCGGCTTCATTCCGTAAACTTCGTACACACATGGCTCCGCTCCGTATACCTCGTACACACATGGCTCCGCTCCGTACACCTCATATGACTTGCCCTGGCAGGGGTCATGGGGTACTCGGAATCAGGCCCTTTCGACGTTGTCAGGGCTACAGGATGTCACAGGGGTGTGACCCGTTCTGTGGTCCTCTCATTGGTCTAAAAATTAAAATAAAAGAGTTTGTGTCGTGACGCCACCCGTGGAATGCAGCCAGTATAGCCACTGCTGCAGTCAGGACCTCTAGAGATGATGGGAGGTAGCAGTTAGGATGGTTTGGCTCTCCACAGGACGAGCGGGTCCCCAGTGCAACCATAAAGTCTATGGTGGTGATAGGTTCATTGGGGGTGCTAGTTATGCCTGCTGGCTGCGCGACAGGATCAGAGTCACTCTCAAGGAGGCTCCAGCTGCCTGCTCAGTGTTTCAGTCTACCTCTCCTTAGGCACAGAATAAACAGTCTCACACATTGTTGAGTTTCAACCCGGTTTACTTGGCTTCTTTCGACAGGTGTTCAAGTTACAGGACAGTGCAGTGGCAGCTCCGGTAGTCTCTTAGAAGCCGAAATGGCTCATCCAGGTCACCCCCTTTTGTGTTCCTTTCCATGGGCCTTTCCTCTTAGCGCTGCCTTCCTCCGACCTCCTGCATGCGCCTCCTCATGCAAAGCTACGATCCAGCAGCCACGGGCCTGCGTTGGGTGACAGACCTGGTTCCCTGGCCCTAGTACGGCGGCCTTCTCTTTGCTGCAACGGGGGTTCGGGGATTGAGCCACGGAACATAAAGACCTCACGCCCGGACGGTTTTGTGGTTGGAGTGTGGAGCTTCCTTGCCACTTCAGGGCCGATTCCCTGGTTCCTGTCCCGTCCTTTGGCTTCTCAGCTGATTCGGGCGCATGGGTGGATTGCTCACTACCCGAGCCCCTAGGACTCCTTCTGTCTCTCTATGGTCTGTAGCCCGAGACCTGGAACAGCCTCATGATTGGTCAGGCCTCCGGGTTCGTGTCCTTTCAGTTTCATGTAATGATGGTTCTCTCTCCTCTCCTGAACTAACTACTCACTCTCCTCTCCTGAACTAACTTCCTGTAGTGTTTCTTGTTTGTTCCCTCTTTCCTGTGCTAACTTTCCACCCACCACGTGTCTCCTCCCGTTGTCCCATAGCTGGGCTTAGAGTCCCTTGCTCCGGGACTGGAATGTGTTGGGTGTGTGTTTGGGTGACTGGACTTACGGATCCCAGTTGCTGCAAACTTCTAATGGCAGGGGCGCCACACATACATACACGACTCTCTGCTCCATACCCCTCGCACACATTGGGCTCCGCTCTGTACACCTCATACACACTCAGCTCTGCACACATCGTACACACTTGGCTCTGCTCCGTACACCTCGTACACACTCGGCTCCGCTCCGTACACCTCGTACACACTCGGCTCCGCTCCGTACACCTCGTACACACTCGGCTCCGCTTCGTACACCTCGTACAAACTCGGCTCCGCTCCGTACACCTCGTACACACTCGGCTACGCTCCGTACACCTCGTACACACTCTGCTTCTCTCCGTACATCTCGTACACATTGGGCTCCGCTCTGTACACCTCATACACACTCAGCTCTGCACACCTCGTACACACTCGACTCTGCTCCGTACACCTCGTACACACTCGGCTCCGCTCCGTACACCTCGTACACACTCGGCTCTGCTCCGTACACCTCGTACACACTCTGCTTCTCTCCGTACACCTCGTACACATTGGGCTCCGCTCTGTACACTTCATACACACTCAGCTCTGCTCCGTACACCTCGTACACACTCGGCTCTGCTCTGTACACCTCGTACACACTCGGCTGTGCTCCGTGCACCTCGTACACACTCGGCTCCGCTCCGTACACCTCGTACACACTCGGCTTCTCTCCGTACACCTCGTACACACTCGGCTCCGCTCCGTACACCTCGTACACACTCGGCTACGCTCCGTACACCTCGTACACACTCGGCTACGCTCCGTACACCTCGTACACACTCGGCTACGCTCCGTACACCTCGTACACACTCTGCTTCTCTCCGTACATCTCGTACACATTGGGCTCCGCTCTGTACACCTCATACACACTCAGCTCTGCACACCTCGTACACACTCGGCTCTGCTCCGTACACCTCGTACACACTCGGCTCCGCTCCGTACACCTCGTACACACTCGGCTCCGCTCCGTACACCTCGTACACACTCGGCTCTGCTCCGTACACCTCGTACACACTCTGCTTCTCTCCGTACACCTCGTACACATTGGGCTCCGCTCTGTACACCTCATACACACTCAGCTCTGCTCTGTACACCTCGTACACACTCGGCTCCGCTCCGTACACCTCGTACACACTCGGCTCCGCTCCGTACACCTCGTACACACTCGGCTTCTCTCCGTACACCTCGTACACACTCGGCTCCGCTTCGTACACCTCGTACACACTCAGCTCCACTCTGGATACCTCATACTCATTTATCTCCGCTTCAAACACCTCGTACACCCTTGTCTCCGCTCCATACAGCTCGTACACACGCGGCTCCACTGCTTACACCTCATGCACACTAACCTCTGCTCCATACACCTCGCGTGCAGATCAGTTCTATATACCTCGTACACTCGGGTACACTTTGTACACACTCTGCTCTGCTCCGTACACCTCATGCACAAGCGGCTCCGCTCTGTACACCTCATACACACTCTGCTCTGCTCCGTACACCTCGTACACACTCGGCTCTGCTCCGTACACCTCGTACACACTCGGCTCCGCTCCGTACACCTCGTACACACTCGGCTCCGCTCCGTACACCTCGTACACACTCGGCTCCGTACACCTCGTACACACTAGGCTCCGTACACCTCGTACACACTCGGCTCTGCTACATCCACACTGTAAATCCCTCATGACCCCACACATAAACTTCACCTCATCCAGCACGATGACAACTGAGGAGCTGATCATGTGACCCCTGACTCCTCCCCTCCATGTGACATCATCACAGGTCCTGTAAGCACAGAGCAGCCATATATGTGGTGGTGGCTCTGCAGGTGGAGGTATGTTGTTCTCTCCTCATGTTTCCCCTTATCTCCAGTCATTGTATTATTACACAGGATCTTTATGATGTTAGGCGGCTTCACATTGTGGGTTTGATCCGATCCGAGGCTGTCAGGGAAGACTCTTATACCCTCTGGTCCGGTGTGCTACCGCACACAGCTGCCGCCACTGATGAATCAGGACTGCGGTTCGCAGGGAGGTAGCCGCTGTCCTGAAACAACAGCGGCGTGCAGCTGCAGGTGTCCGGTTCCCGGATCCTCCCGGACCAGGGCAATCTGGCCCCATAGGCTCCCATGTTAGGGAGCCCCGGATTCGGGCAAATCCAGGAGTAGCCGATCAGAGGGATATTCTCCTCTCAGACACAAAAATGCTGCAAGCAACGTGAGAGAATACTGAATTCTCCTGGATTGTCCCGGACAGAACTGCCATCCGGCTTCTATCCAGCCCCATAGTGTACTATAGGGCCAAAATCCGATCCGGGGCTGTCCGGTTTACACGGACACCCACGGATCAGATCACACGCAGTGTGAAGCCGGCCTTAGATCGTCATCTTCCCCCATTCAGGTCTCTACAATCTCGGATCCTCTCAGATCTTCTATAGAAGAGAATTCTCCTGATTGACCATCAAGGATGGATCTGGACAGGGACAAGATGGCGGAGAGGATCTTCCACCTCACCCTAGAGATCCTCTTCCTTGTTACTGGAGAGGTGAGAGATTGTGATGACAATGTCACATGACATCATTCTTATCTATGGACAGAATAACAGATGACAGAACTGGAGAGGTGAGGACTCTGGAAATGTCTGGAGACTGGAGATTTATTAATGTGTCTCTCCATAACCAGGATTACACAGTAGTGAAGAGCTCTAGTGATCTGTGCTGTCAGGACCCTGTGTCTGAGGGAAGAGCCCTGAGCCCAATCACGGGGCCTCCACCTCACCCCCTGATACATGAGGACATCAATGACCAGAAGATCCTACAACTCACCTACAAGATGATTGAGCTGCTGACTGGAGAGGTGACACTGCTGGGAATGCTGCTGCTGCTGCTGGGACATTATACAGTAACGCTATGAAGGGATCGGGGAAAGATGACAATGGTATCATTGTATGTGTCAGGTTCCTATAAGGTGTCAGGACGTCACCGTCTATTTCTCCATGGAGGAGTGGGAGTATTTAGAAGGACACAAAGATCTGTACAAGGACATAGTCATGATGGAGGTTCCCCGGCCGCCCCTCACATCACCAGGTAATAGACAGGACTAAATACACACGGCCTATAATGATCTGTATGTAAAGAATGAATTCAGTCCTGTATGTGTCTCCTCCAGGTCTATCCAGTAAGAGGACAACACCAGAGAGATGTCCCCGTCCTCTTCTCCCACAGGACTGTAAACAAGAAGATCCCGATGTTCCTCCGGATCATCAGGTAGATGGAGAGAAGGTGTGATGAGATCTCCCTATGATGTGTAGACAGCTGTGAAGGTCTTGTGCTCAGTCTTGTTTTATCCTCCAGTATTCTATGTTTTATACTTGTGTAATGAGAACGGTGGAGATGGCAGATTACAGCTGATCATAGATGGGACTTCTCCATCTGTCTGTGACTTTTACAATCTTTGTTTCAGGGTGAAGATCTGCCCATATTAATACTACAGAGACATATGTGAGGGGTGATGATGATCTGCCCCATATTAATACTACAGAGACATATGTGAGGGGTGATGATGATCTGCCCCATATTAATACTACAGAGACATATGTGAGGGGTGATGATGATCTGCCCCATATTAATACTACAGAGACATATGTGAGGGGTGATGATGATCTGCCCCATATTAATACTACAGAGACCTATGTGAGGGGTGATGATGATCTGCCCCATATTAATACTACAGAGACATATGTGAGGGGTGATGATGATCTGCCCCATATTAATACTACAGAGACATATGTGAGGGGTGATGATGATCTTCCCCATATTAATACTACAGAGACATATGTGAGGGGCGATGATGATCTGCCCCATATTAATACTACAGAGACATATGTGAGGGGTGATGATGATCTGCCCCATATTAATACTACAGAGACATATGTGAGGGGTGATGATGATCTGCCCCATATTAATACTACAGAGACATATGTGAGGGGTGATGAGCGGAGGACAGAGGAGATCCCTACAGATCACCGCCCAGGTGAGTAATAATCAGACATCGAAGATGGGAATTAAAGGTCAGAACCAAGTCAAGGTCAATATCTAGCGACAAGGCAGGTAACGGAAGGGTCCTCAAGTGAGAAGCAAAACATGAGGTCAACAAGTATCGTTGAAACGTCATGGGTTTTCAGTCGTTTAAACGATGTCATAACGACATTGTTGCATGTGACACGTCGATTCAACCAACCATAAGTCGGCTGATTGTTCATCGGAGGTTTTTGATCTGGACCTAAAACCAGACGATAATCGTCCGTCCAACCTGCAGCATCGGTGTGTGACACCTTGATAACGATGTCGTTAATGACTTCGCCTATTCAGAACTGAAGGACATAGGCGATCACACGACTGCAAGTATCGTACACTTGTCGCGGAATCGTTGCTATGTCAGTAAAGTTATCTGTACGTGTGACATTTCACTAGCGACCATTAAACGACGTTCAAGTGTTCTAGGTCAAGTTGGATCATTGGTCGGCTCGTTCGACCATAGAAGCGTGTAACGGGGCCTTAACGTTTTTACTTGCCTGGATACTTCATTATTGAACCAAAACTAGGGCTTATTTTTGAAGTAGAGCTTACAATTTAAGCATAATCCAAAAAGAAAGAAAATTACTGTTGGGCCTTATTTTCGCTGTTGGTCTCATTTTTGGGGAAATACAATAGACTGAGTTACAGACCTACTTTTGATTCTCTATTGAAGTTTTCAGTAGAAAAGATCAGTGTCAGACATCATGAAGCATAAGACAATGACAAAGCTGAGAAGTGGAGAATCGTAAAGCAATCTGGTGGCCGAACATCACAATCTCTACATGAACATCTACTGTTGCCATCACTGACTTATGTTATGTATATATACATATACATGAGACAATATAGCAATGAAAAATACACTTTGTTAGATCACAATTAAGAACAGCAGATAAAAAATACAACCAGAAAAACCATGTAAAAGGGATAAACAAAATCACAAAAAAGACAAAGGAATGGGACATCTGGATCAGACCTGAATTCCATAAGTCCTAACCATCTTACATGTTTATTCAAAATGAAAGAAAAATGAGGGCACCACCTTCCAGGGGAACTCCAATTAGGAGGTGAACAAAGACGGGAGCCACAAAGTTACTCAAGGTGCCAGCAAAGCAAAATCCAAATTGAAGTAAAAGAAGAAAGCGGCACTCACCGAGGATGCTGTATGCGGTGTCCTTTATTGGGGATGCAGATACATAGTGCAGGGAGGGGGAACCGGGTGACGACGGCACCGTTTCGGGCGGGTCACAACTGTGACCCGTTGAAGGGCGTGAGCCCGAAACGGTGCCGTCGTCACCCCGTTCCCCCTCCCTGCACTATGTATCTGCATCCCCAATAAAGGACACCGCATACAGCATCCTCGGTGAGTGCCGCTTTCTTCTTTTACTTCAATCTTACATGTTTATTATGATGCATATTTTTATCTGTTGCTGTAGATTATAGCCCAATAAACCTTAGTTTTAATCCTCTCTTTATTGCTCGCACTTTTGTGGCGATTGTATATTAGGGCATTAATACAATGGTTTTTGTAAATAGGCGGCTCACCACTCTCTTAGGCCAGGGTCATATTTGGGTTGTGTTGTCCGTTCAAACGTATCCATTGAAAAGCAGCACAAACGCAATGGAACCGGTGCATTAACGCATCCATAGACTTGCACTGAACAAACACATGCCAAACACATGTTTGAAAGAATGCATTTTTGCAACGCACCAAAAAACATTGCAGACCACGTTTTGATGTGCGTTGCAAAACACACATACTTTCAAACGCATGCCTATTTTGGCATGTGTTTGTTCAGTGCAAGTCTATGGATGCGTTAACGCATCTGTTCCATTGCGTTTGTGCTGCTTTTCAACGGATCCGTTTGAACGGACAACACAACGCAAATGTGAACATAGCCTTACTCAGGTCACATTTGCGTCATTCTTCATTTTGTATAGAAATATGTTTACACAATCTTTATCAAACATAAGGAACTGTTATTGAAAGATAAAATCATTTTAATTCTTAGCAGATGACTGTGCTATCAAACCAGATACCCATGAAGAGCATTCCGTTATTCCAGCTATACCTCCAGCCCTTCAGAGCAAAAATCAATCGAAGCCTTTTCAACAGGTCCTCTCTTCTGATTCATCACAGACTGTTAAGCAAAATGAAAGCCGCAGAATGGATGTAGAACATCAAACAGTGTCTGCAGGGAAGAAACCATTTTCATGTAGAGAATGTGGGAAATGTTTTAATCAAAAATCACATTTGCTTACACATTATAAAAGTCACACAGGGGAGAAGCCATTTTCATGTTCAGAATGTAGGAAATGTTTTAATCAAAAATCACATTTGCTTACACATTATAAAAGTCACACAGGAGAGAAGCCGTTTTCATGTTCAGAATGTGGGAAATGTTTTAACCAGAAAGGAAATTTACTTAAACATCAGAAAATTCACACAGGAGAGAAGCCATTTTCATGTTCAGAATGTGGGAAATGTTTTACCCATAAAGGAAATTTACTTAAACATCAGAAAATTCACACAGGGGAGAAGCCATTTTCATGTTCAGAATGTAGGAAATGTTTTACCCATAAAGCAAATTTCCTTTCACATCAGAGAATTCACACGGGGGAAAAGCCATTTTCATGTTCACAATGTGGGAAATGTTTTACTCAAAAATCAAATTTGCTTACGCATCAGAGAGTTCACATGGGGGAAAAGCAATTTTCATGTTCAGAATGTGGGAAATGTTTTACGCATAATACGCATTTACTTACACATCAGAGAATTCACACAGGGGAGAAGCCATTTTCATGTTCAGAATGTGGGAAATGTTTTACTCAAAAATCAAATTTGCTTACGCATCAGAGAGTTCACATGGGGGACAAGCAATTTTCATGTTCAGAATGTGGGAAATGTTTTACGCATAATACGCATTTACTTACACATCAGAGAATTCACACAGGGGAGAAGCCATTTTTCTGTTCAGAATGTGGGAAATCTTTTAGGGATAAATCATATTTCCTTACACATCAGAGAATTCACACAGGGGAGAAGACATTTTCATGTTCACAATGTGGGAAATGCTTTACCAATAAATCAAATTTCCTTATGCATCAGAGAATTCACACAGGAGAGAAGCCATTTTCATGTTCAGAATGTGGGAAACATTTTTCCTGGAAATCATATCTTCTTCAACATCTAAAAACACACGTAGGAATATAGCAATTTAATTTGCTTCCTAAATCACATTATTGGGAGATTTTAGAAGAAGAAAATTCAACAGTTAGAACAAATTAAAGTGACAGAAAGAGAAAATAACTGTCAACATCAAATAATAATTAGGAAATAAAGAAGGTGTAATGATCTAGCGCGTACCATAAATATATATGTGCTACATCTACAATGTAACAGTCTGTCAATTCTGTACACAATTTTAAAGTTTAAAACTATATATCAAATTGTAAAAACAAAAATAAAATTGCAAAATAAAATGTCTACGATCAGTGTTATTCTTTCCTCTGCTTGTTATAGTGAATCAAAGACGACTTCAAGCTAGGATGATAAGGTGTGGCTTGTATTGTTATTGCTTGAAGACTATCTTCTACACAGAGGTATCTAAAGTGCTTGATGTTGGGTTAATCTTCTGGGGTTGGAGTTCTCGCTTTTTGCCACTAGGTGTCGCTCTATTTCTTTTATGCTGTTTGGTGCTAGTTAAGATGTTCTGGATTGGAGTATTCGCTATTGCTGGTGCTCCTTGCCTAATGGTCGCTTGTAGTGATAGTCTCTGGTCTCCCGCTGTTTCCTCCTTGACTCCTGCGGTGTCTGGGCGGCCCGGAATGGTGCGCATGTGCTCTGGCCACAGGCACAGCGTCTCACTTCCGGGTGAGAGTATACTGAGCCTCTGCTCTCCCAGGATGTGCGTCACAGGCTGGAGCTGTCAGGGGCCTCAGTCGGGGTGGAAGTCACGTAGGTCACTGGGCGGTGCTGAGCAGTGTCTGACTGTGAGTGGAGTGGGCGTGGTCAACGCGTTTCAGGCCTCCAGGGCCCCTTCATCAGGACAAACCAGCATTACATACATAGAGGAGTTGTCAGATAAATATAGTGGACGCAATACAACAAACACTGAGTGTGAAAGGAGGAAGCCGCGAAATGGAGCGGAAATGCCACGTGTACAAAGATGCAAAAATGGTACAGAATCCGCAATGTACAAACTCATATGAACAGTTTATACTACTCTAAACACAGTCTAATAAAGAATTAACATTTTCTATAATAATTAAAATTATACAAAATTGTAATTCTTTATTAGACTGTGTTTAGAGTAGTTTAAAGTGTTCAATATCATCTCCCCTATATCTTCTCTATAAATCTATCTTCTATAGGGATAGTTAGTAGTTAGGTGGGTTTCATTACAATTGTGTGAGTGATATGACTGCTGTGAGTGGGTAATATAATTAGGAAACTGTGGGTTTTACTGTGTAATAGTATTGTAGGTGCTATCACGGTATTGTGTTGATTGTGTTAGGTTGTATATATATATTACTGTACATTTTTCAGGTTGTTTAATAAATATCTTTTATTAGAATGATTTTGTTTCATTTAGTCGCTGATGTATGTGTGTGTTTGTGTGTGTGTGTATATATATAATATATTATATATAATGTGTGTTCTGCCTTCTTCCACATGTGGTGCTATGGATATCAAGCATACAGCTTAACCCTCGTTCACATCCCTTATGGCCCCTTTACACTCAGCTACAGATAACAGGTTTTCCACAGGTAACTTACTGGCTGCAGTGAAATCATGGAGACATAGTTCCATTTGTACACAGCAACAAGATAGAACCTTGTCTCCATGATTTCACTGCAGCCAGTAAGTTACCTGTGGAAAACCTGTTACCTGTAGCTGCGTGTAAAGGGGCCATAAGGAACAGACTGTGGGATTTCTGGAGTCTATATTTATTGAGGTGATGAACTTGATTGCGTAAACGATAATGTATGTGGTAAAAGCTAGAATACAAGTACAGAATAATCGCAGTCAGTACTGGGTGCATTAAAGAAACTAGCACTAACACAGTGATAGCATAGGTTACAGTCAACCTGAGTAACTAGGGTAAAGGTCACTGTAGCAGGCTCTATTCTATACAGAATGCATCTATCTGCATACAGTGCAAAAGGCATTAAAGAGGACCTGTCCCCAAACCAGGCATGGTGATTCAATTACAGCACTGAATGCAGCATGTCTGCTGCATCCAGGCAAGGGGTCCCCCAGCCCTTGAGCCCCCCTGTAGCCCGAGTAAATAGACTTAGAAAACATACATCCAGCAGCCAGAAAGTAGGTGGCTAGAGGCTGGAGCCGAAGGGCAGATTCACACCCCCTGCATGTTTAATCTGCCCACCACTGCCTCCCTGATGCCAATCATTGTCTCCCTCGTCTGCAGTATGACAGAGTTTATTTTAGAAATGGCCGCTTAGCCCCGCCCCCTGTGGTGACGTCACCGCTTATATTCGCCCTGCTCTATGGTTAACATAGAGCAGGGCGAGTATAAGCAGTGATGTCACTGCAGGAGGCGGGGCGGCCGGCCTCCTGCTCTGACATCACTACCTTTCACTGCCCTGCTCTATGTTAACCATAAAGCAGGATGGGTATAAGCGGTCCTCTTTAACTTAAATAATGTATCTCAGAGTGCAATACACTTCACTTTACAGTATTCTAAACAGAAATACCTTTATCTACATACAATGAAAACATGCTAGCATGAAGAATTACAGGGTATAACTCTTCTCCTATCACACAGTTCTCTCTGTACTAACAGGTGGATAATAACCTGTTCACACAGATTCTACACAAAAACATGTAACTGCATTGCTCTTACTGGAATCATCTGACGAGAGGAAAGTTGTAAGCAATGGAGAGCCAGAAACACACTTCTTATCTTCTCACTGAAGAACTGGGAAACTGACAACATGGATCTCTTTCTCCCGGAGGAAGAAGGGGGGCGGTCCCTTGGCACACACTATTATTTAAGGGGACAGACTAAGAGCTCTGCTAGATCATTTTTAACATCTAAACAACATAAACAGGCAA
The DNA here is from genome assembly GCA_033576535.1 of Allobates femoralis. Classification (NCBI taxonomy): domain Eukaryota; kingdom Metazoa; phylum Chordata; class Amphibia; order Anura; family Aromobatidae; genus Allobates; species Allobates femoralis. Next base: position 500,039,789 of record JARQOC010000006.1, read on the forward strand.
CTAATGGCCTCTACGGGTTGTAACTAGTATAACTCTAGGAAAATTTTATGGATATCTTCTTAGCTGCTCATGAATGGGCAGAACAATATATATAGATATATATAATTAGTCATCAAAAGAATAGATAGCGTTAAGGTAGCATAGGTACTGGTTATTGATTATTAGTCAGAAATGACAATTCTAGGGAGGACTTGTTTATACGGACCCGCGCTGCTTACATTAAGGTAATCAGACAGTATTCATCACAAGATTTTCCTTTTATTCCTCCTACGCATTTCGAAGCCAGTCCCGACTCCTTCCTCAGGGAGTCACTACTCCTTATCAGCTACTGCTCAAAATTAAAGGGAACATTTACACAACACAATGTAACTACAGGTCACTCACACGTCTGTGGAATCAACCTGTCCAGTTATGAAGTAACGATGATTGTGAATCAATTTCTCCTGCTGTTGAGCAAATGGAACAAACAACAGGTAGACATTATAGGCAATTAGGAAGACACCCCCCATTGAGGAGCGGTTCTGAAAGTGGTGACCACAGACCATTGCTCTGTTCTCATCCTTTTTGACTGTTATTTTGGTCACTTTTGTCATTGCTTTCACCCCTAGAGTTGGCATGAGGCAATGTCTACAACCTACAGACAGGGCTGTATTTGGCCCTCATGCTGCCCTAGGCACTTTTCGTGGTCGTGACCCTTACTGACGTCACACTATGAGCATGTGCACATGACATCTATTTAAAGCAGTTCTACCCGTCAAACGCTTTAAAAAGTGCTAATTAAAAGAATGAACTATTGCACTTGCTGAGCACAGGTTCAGTCTTTTGAGCTATCAACAGATTAAAATAGGGGATGTAACCATTGCTTCAGTGAGGATGAGAGGCCTAGTGATCTAGAGACATGCTGTCTGCTCATTTAACACCCCTCCTCTTTATTTAAGTTGTTCAAATGGAAGCCAAGAGCAGACAGGTCCCAGGCATCAGAGGGAGCCTGCAGCCACATTGTGTGCACCCACACTGACACTTGGAGCCACTGCTGCCCTCATACAGTGTCACTGGTTTCACAATTGCTTTTTTTTTAATTTTTTTTTTAATCAGGCATAATCAGGTTTTTCAGCCAAATCCTGATCCTTTCAGGATCCATTTTTTTGTCCATTCACTTTAATTGTGTCAGGAAGCAAGCTGAAGTAAGGTGCCTTTCACCTCCGCTCCGTACACCTCGTACACACTCGGCTCTGCTCCGTACACCTCGTACACACTCGGCTCTGCTCCGTACACCTCGTACACACTCGGCTCCGCTCCGTACACCTCGTACACACTCGGCTCTGCTCCGTACACCTCGTACACACTCGGCTCCGCTCCGTACACCTTGTACACACTCGGCTCCGCTCTGTACACCTCGTACACACTCGGCTCTGCTCTGTACACCTCGTACACACTCGACTCCGCTCCGTACACCTCATACACACTCGGCTCCGCTCCGTACACCTCGTACACACTCGGCTCTGCTCCGTACACCTCATACACACTCGGCTCTGCTCTGTACACCTCGTACACACTCGGCTCCGCTCCGTACACCTCGTACACACTCGGCTCTGCTCCATACACCTCGTACACACTCGGCTCCTCTCTGTACACCTCGTACACACTCGGCTCTGCTCCGTACATCTCGTACACACTCGGCTCCGCTCTGTACACCTCGTACACACTCGGCTTCGCTCCGTACACCTCGTACACACTCGGCTTCGCTCCGTACACCTCGTACACACTCGGCTCCGCTTCGTACACCTCGTACACACTCGGCTCTGCTCCATACACCTCGTACACACTCGGCTCCTCTCTGTACACCTCGTACACACTCGGCTCTGCTCCGTACATCTCGTACACACTCGGCTCTGCTCCGTACACCTCGTACACACTCGGCTCTGCTTCGTACACCTCGTACACACTCAGCTCCGCTTCGTACACCTCGTACACACTCGGCTCCGCTTCGTACACCTCGTACACACTCGGCTCTGCTCCGTACATCTCGTACACACTCGGCTCTTGTGGCGCCCCGCAACGAGTGCGTCACAAGAGGGTATTGCAGCCATAAATGCAGCCGCAATATTCTCTGACACAGCAGTGATCTGGTTAACTTGGAAATCCAACCCTGCATGCATCACCTAGAACAGAGGGCCAACCCAGGGTCCTGGTGGGCGGAGTGCTAGGGAAGTGTGTAGGAGAACAGACCCTTAGTCATAGAGAGAAGGGATCTAGAACTTGACCTGAGCAGTCTAGAACTTGGTGAGGAGCGTGGGCTCCGCACCCCGTGCAGCCCCCGGGCCGTCACCGGTCGGGTGTCAGCACCTGAGGACTTAACAACTGGGATTGGGCATCGTAACCACGGGTTCCCAAAAGACTCCCGTGCCCACAACTTCACAGCCGGTTCACTGGTACCGAAGCTGGCAGCAGTTCACCTCTGCTACGCGAACCAGAAGCGTGGAGGAGCAGCTTCACAGGAGCACCCCACCACCAGCCAACTTCCAGTCGTCTAACCAGCGGTGTACCCACTGAGGGATCCAAGGCTCCCCAAAACATCCACAACGTACATCTTGGATAGGGCATTGAAGCAGCCTCCCCGTACCCGACCTGGTATTCCTGGGCGACACTGGCAACCACTTAGTTAGAATGGAGGAACACTACAGATTTCTAAGGGACACCATCACTGCTGAGTCCACCCGGTCCACTACCCGTGAACTGTATACCATGTACTGCCTGCTGGTTACAGTAAAGACCCGTCGCAGAGACTTACAGTGTCCGTGCTTCCTTATGAACTGTCCGTCCGCACTACAAGGTAACCGCAGCTGCCGCACAACATCTTAAGCAGCTCCAGCCTCCGGGGATCATCGCTCAGCCTGTGGGGAGCGTTCCATCTTGCTGTTATCCATCCCCCGGAGGTTCCGCAGCGTCGGTAACGATTACCGAAACTACTCATAGGTGGCGTCACGAATAAATTAAACCCCTTTAATCTGTTCCTACAAGACGTCTTCAACCCTTTTGATCTGCACTACACCGGGCCCCACTACCGGCAGGCGCAGCCCACCCGTGACAAGGAGGAAGGAAGCATCGCCTGTCTAAATCGGAGTCCCGGCCACGGTGAGTCACTCTGCTCTGTACACCTCCTACACACTCGGCTCCGCTCCGTACACCTCGTACACACTCGGCTATGCTCCGTACACCTCGTACACACTCGGCTCCGCTCCGTACACCTCGTACACACTCGGCTCCGCACACCTCGTACACACTCGGCTCCGCTCCGTACACCTCGTACACACTCGGCTCTGCTCCATACACCTCGTACACACTCGGCTCCGCTTCGTACACCTCGTACACACTCGGCTCCGCTTCGTACACCTCGTACACACTCGGCTCCGCTTCGTACACCTCGTACACACTCGGCTCCGCTTCGTACACCTCGTACACACTCGGCTCTGCTCCGTACATCTCGTACACACTCGGCTCTTGTGGCGCCCCGCAACGAGTGCGTCACAAGAGGGTATTGCAGCCATAAATGCAGCCGCAATATTCTCTGACACAGCAGTGATCTGGTTAACTTGGAAATCCAACCCTGCATGCATCACCTAGAACAGAGGGCCAACCCAGGGTCCTGGTGGGCGGAGTGCTAGGGAAGTGTGTAGGAGAACAGACCCTTAGTCATAGAGAGAAGGGATCTAGAACTTGACCTGAGCAGTCTAGAACTTGGAGAGGAGCGTGGGCTCCGCACCCCGTGCAGCCCCCGGGCCGTCACCGGTCGGGTGTCAGCACCTGAGGACTTAACAACCGGGATTGGGCATCGTAACCACGGGTTCCCAAAAGACTCCCGTGCCCACAACTTCACAGCCGGTTCACTGGTACCGAAGCTGGCAGCAGTTCACCTCTGCTACGCGAACCAGAAGCGTGGAGGAGCAGCTTCACAGGAGCACCCCACCACCAGCCAACTTCCAGTCGTCTAACCAGCGGTGTACCCACCGAGGGATCCAAGGCTCCCCAAAACATCCACAACGTACATCTTGGATAGGGCATTGAAGCAGCCTCCCCGTACCCGACCTGGTATTCCTGGGCGACACTGGCAACCACTTACCGTATATACTCGTGTATAAGCCGAGTTTTTCAGCACAAAAATTGTGCTGAAAAGTGCCCCCCTCGGCTTATACACGAGTCACTATACAGCTGAGTGGGGGGGGCCGGTGTCCGGGGGCTGGAGGAGGCAGGGGGAGGCTGCACTATGAGCGGCCGGTCACGTGGGGCCGCTCATTAGTGCAATGCAATATGCACGGCATCCCCCTGTCCATCAGCGGCAGGGGGAGCCGTGCATATTACATTGCTCTCCCCCAGTAGTTTATACAGGCCCCCGATCCCCCCCCCGTAGTTTATACAGGCCCCCCGATCCCCCCCGCCCCGTAGTATATACAGGCCCCCCGTAGTTTATGCAGGCCCCCCGATCCCCCCCCCCCCCGTAGTATATACAGGCCCCCCGATTCCCACCCTCCCTGTAGTATATACAGGCCCCCCGCGCTCTATATACAGGCCCCCGGTTGCAGCCACAGACCTGTAAGAGAATCGCTTTCATACTTACCCTCCTCGCTGTTACCCGCGCTCCTCCGGTCTCCTTCCCGCTTGTACCCGGCGCGTCCACATTGACGTCATTGTGGACGCGCCGGGAAGAAGCTGGAAGGAGACGAGGACGCGCGATGACAGTGAGGAGGGTAAGTATGAAAGGGATTCTCTTACAGGTCTGTGGCTGCAACCGGGGGCCTGTATATAGAGCGCGGGGGGCCTGTATATACTACAGGGAGGGTGGGAATCGGGGGGCCTGTATATACTACGGGGGGGGGATCGGGGGGCCTGCATAAACTACGGGGGGCCTGTATATACTACGGGGCGGTGGGGATTGGGGGGCCTGTATAAACTACAGGGGTGGGTAATCGGGGGGCCTGTATATACCACACTGCTGGGGAGGCTGCTGTATATACCACACTGCTGGGGAGGGTGCTGTATATACCACACTGCTGGGGAGGCTGCTGTATATACCACACTGCTGGGGAGGCTGCTGTATATACCACACTGCTGGGGAGGCTGCTGTATATACCACACTGCTGGGGAGGGTGCTGTGTATACCACACTGCTGGGGAGGGTGCTGTGTATACCACACTGCTGGGGAGGCTACTGTATATACCACACTGCTGGGGAGGCTGCTGTATATACCACACTGCTGGGGAAGGTGCTGTGTATACCACACTGCTGGGGAGGCTGCTGTATATACCACACTGCTGGGGAGGGTGCTGTATATACCACACTGCTGTGGAGGGTGCTGTATATACCACACTGCTGGGGAGGGTGCTGTATATACCACACTGCTGGGGAGGCTGCTGTATATACCACACTGCTGGGGAGGCTACTGTATATACCACACTGCTGGGGAGGCTGCTGTATATACCACACTGCTGGGGAGGGTGCTGTGTATACCACACTGCTGGGGAGGGTGCTGTATATACCACACTGCTGGGGAGGGTGCTGTATATACCACACTGCTGGGGAGGGTGCTGTATATACCACACTGCTGGGGAGGGTGCTGTATATACCACACTGCTGGGGAGGCTGCTGTATATACCACACTGCTGGGGAGGCTACTGTATATACCACACTGCTGGGGAGGCTGCTGTATATACCACACTGCTGGGGAGGCTACTGTATATACCACACTGCTGGGGAGGCTGCTGTATATACCACACTGCTGGGGAGGGTGCTGTATATACCACACTGCTGGGGAGGGTGCTGTATATACCACACTGCTGGGGAGGGTGCTGTATATACCACACTGCTGGGGAGGGTGCTGTATATACCACACTGCTGGGGAGGCTGCTGTATATACCACACTGCTGGGGAGGGTGCTGTATATACCACACTGCTGCGGAGGGTGCTGTATATACCACACTGCTGGGAGGGTGCTGTATATACCACACTGCTGGGGAGGGTGCTGTATATACCACACTGCTGGGGAGGGTGCTGTGTATACCACACTGCTGGGGAGGGTGCTGTGTATACCACACTGCTGGGGAGGGTGCTGTGTATACCACACTGCTGGGGAGGGTGCTGTGTATACCACACTGCTGGGGAGGGTGCTGTGTATACCACACTGCTGGGGAGGCTGCTGTATACCACACTGCTGGGGAGGCTGCTGTATACCACACTGCTGGGGGCTGCTGCCTGTATATACCACACTGCTGGGGGCTGCTGCCTGTATATACCACACTGCTGGGGGCTGCTGCCTGTATATACCACACTGCTGGGGGCTGCTGCCTGTATATACCACACTGCTGGGGGCTGTATACCTGTGCTGGAGTCCACCCTCGGCTTATACACGAGTCAATAGGTTTTCCCAGGTTTTGGGGGCAAAAGTAGGGGGGTCGGCTTATACACGGGTCGGCTTATACACGAGTATATACGGTAGTTAGAATGGAGGAACACTACAGATTTCTAAGGGACACCATCACTGCTGAGTCCACCCGGTCCACTACCCGTGAACTGTATACCATGTACTGCCTGCTGGTTACAGTAAAGACCCGTCGCAGAGACTTACAGTGTCCGTGCTTCCTTATGAACTGTCCGTCCGCACTACAAGGTAACTGCAGCTGCCGCACAACATCTTAAGCAGCTCCAGCCTCCGGGGATCATCGCTCAGCCTGTGGGGAGCGTTCCATCTTGCTGTTATCCATCCCCCGGAGGTTCCGCAGCGTCGGTAACGATTACCGAAACTACTCATAGGTGGCGTCACGAATAAATTAAACCCCTTTAATCTGTTCCTACAAGACGTCTTCAACCCTTTTGATCTGCACTACACCGGGCCCCACTACCGGCAGGCGCAGCCCACCCGTGACAAGGAGGAAGGAAGCATCGCCTGTCTAAATCGGAGTCCCGGCCACGGTGAGTCACTCTGCTCTGTACACCTCCTACACACTCGGCTCCGCTCCGTACACCTCGTACACACTCGGCTATGCTCCGTACACCTCGTACACACTCGGCTCCGCTCCGTACACCTCGTACACACTCGGCTCCGCACACCTCGTACACACTCGGCTCCGCTCCGTACACCTCGTACACACTCGGCTCTGTCATACACCTCGTACACACTCGGCTCCGCACACCTCGTACACACTCGGCTCCGCTCCGTACACCTCGTACACACTCGGCTCTGCTCCATACACCTCGTACACACTCGGCTCCGCTCCGTACACCTCATACACACGCGGCTCCTCGCTCCGTACACCTCGTACACACTCGGCTCCGCTCCGTACACGTCGTACACACGCGGCTCCGCTCCGTACACCTCGTACACACTCGGCTCCGTACACTCGTACACACTCAGCTCTGCTCCGTACACTTCGTACACACTCGGCTCTGCTCCGTACACTTCGTACACACTCGGCTCGCTCCGTACACCTCGTACACACTCGGCTCGCTCGTCCGTACATCTCGTACACACTCAGCTCTGTGCGTATGTGGAGCCCCAGGCGGGACTAGGGTACTCGGTACCGGACCGGTCGGTAGCTGGGGATGTCACGGGTGGCTTGGTCCGGACCGTGTCCCTGGGCCCTCACAATAAAAGGGGAATATTTACAAGGGATTGTCACGGGTGACGCCACCCACTTGGAAATGGTATAGTTCCAGTGGGGGAAACTGTATCCCCCGGGGCAGTAAAGGTTAAAGTCTATTGGGCTTATAGATGGTGGAGAAGGGTTAAAGGACACACACTCACGTTTGGTAGACACTGATGAAATTCTCTTCTTCTCCTGATGCTGCAGAGCTGACAGGCTGGATCTGCAGGGAGGAATTGTCTCTGTGCTGAATCTGGAGCAAAGGTCGCAATCAATACACAGACTCCACAGCTGTTTTCCAAAGCTTTACTGCTGATATTATTGCAGATTATAGTCCACGGAGTCTGTAATGGGGCTGAGCTCTCTTCCCACACCCTGTCCGGGTCGTTGGCTTCCTTGTGCTGCACTGTGTGTGTGTCCTGAGCTGCTGCTTCTAGCTAAGCTGCTGGGATTCCTCACGTCTCTCTGTATGCTGCTGGTACCACTTGGCTAGGCAACTTGAGTCCTCCATGCTGTGCTGACCCCTCCGTGTTGCTTCGCTCTGGTACTAGGGGGCATCTAGTGATCCCACTGTTCCTGGATTCACTGTGCTGTGGGTGCCAGACACAGTACCGGATCCGGTGTCCGTCTCTGTGCGTACTTCTGGGGCAAGTGATGGTGTCACTGCAGCTCCCAGATGTGTTCCTCTGTCTTTCGTTCTCCTGTTCCTCTGACCCTTGCTAGGTCTGCACTGAGCTAACTCTGCTCTGCCCTCTTCACAGCACTACACCGTGCTGTACGGTCTCCTGAACTGTTCTCTGCTGTTCTGCAGGGACTGAACTGAGCTCTCCCTCATGAGCAAGAGTATATAAGGGAGCAGGTGGTGCTCCCCCTATTGCCCAGAGGTGGTAGTGTTTGTCAGTGTGTAGTGGGGGAGAGAACCCATGTGATGTTATTGTGGCACATTAACCCATGGGGTGCCACATTCCCCCTTAGTTAAATACAGTACTCCGGGACTGTAGAAAAACAAGTAAACAACAATTAAACACAATTAATATTGACATAGACTTAAAAATGAAAAGTACAAAAATCACTAAAATGTGAAAAAGAGTTCGAAAGTCAAAAAGCAGTCTTTCCGGAGGTTTAGTCTATGGCCTCCGGGCTGATGAATATATACAAGAGAGTTCTTACCACAACCAGTCCGTGGTATATATGGTCCATAAGTAAATAGAAAAGTTCAAAGTTCATACAGGATAGTCTCTGTAGGTACTGGGCTTTTTAACGTTGCAATAACTATATACATTTGTCCACGGGCGTTTCTGCTTAGGAGGCCTGAATTCGCTGCACCACCCCCAGGCACTTTCTTTCCCTAACGTTATGTACATGGGGGTCAATCCAGTTCCTCCACCCTCTTGGACACAGTCTACTCGGCTCAATTTACGTTTACGTTACATTTAAACAAACATATTTACATTACATATTTAATTCTGCATTTTACTCTTTGTACCTAGCTGGTAACTGACCTTGCGTACTACGCTCTGATCTGCGCAATATTGGTGGAGTTAGTCTGAAAGTGTGAGTAGACGTGTACCTATTTGGGGTGCTTGGTGTTATGGCAGATGGAGGTCTGACTGCAGGACTGGCAAGTTCGCTGGGACCAGGAATTTGTTCTTCCTCTTCGGATTCTACTTCCAGTTCTTCCAGTTCTTCAAGTCTTGGGTCTTCTTCAGGTAACACAGGTTCTGGTAACACAGGTTCTGGTAACACAGGTTCTGGTTTTGGGTCCACCATTGAAGGGAATGCAATCACTGGTACGACAACTGCTCCATGGTAATTTGGCCATGTTTTAGGAAAATCTCCTAGTACCGTGTGGAATACTTCTTCTTCTTTTTCTTGGATAGGTTGGACCTGTACGGGTTCTATGACTTCAGGTGTCTTCAGGGTTTCAGGACACAATGTAAGTTGATCACGAGATACGACTTGTGAAGTTCTTCCTTCATCTTTGCTTATCAAACAGGTTTTAACATTGTCTAGGTTAGATGGTAAGACTGTGTATGGGATGGTTTCCCACTGATTATCCAGTTTGTTTGTGCGTCTCTTTCTCTTGAGAACTTGATCACCTTCTTGTAATGGCATTGCTTGAGCATGTTTGTTAAAAGCCTTCTCTTGTCTTGCTCTTGCTTGTTGTAGGTTTCTCTCGACACATTCTTGCACTTGTTGATACTGCTTCTGACGTTTGGTATCCCAATCTGTTTCTTCTACTTCTGTATCTGGTTTTTCAATTCCCATTTCTAGATCAATTGGTAATTTACCGGGTCTTGCGCGCATAAGGTAGGCTGGAGTGCAGTTTGTAGAACTCACAGGGACATGGTTGTATAAGTCTACCAAATCAGGTAATTTATCTGGCCACTGGTTTCTTTCTGACTCTGGTAACGTCTTTAACAGTTCGATTACGATATGATTAATTTTCTCGCATAGACCATTTGTTTGGGGATGATACGTTGTTGTGCGAATCTTCTTACAACCGTACATATTGCAGAATTCCTTGAATAGTTCTGATTTAAAAGCTGGACCTTGGTCTGCAAGGACTTGTTCTGGGTAACCATGCGGTCTACAGAAATGCGTCTGGAATGCTTTTGCTGCCGTCTTTGCTGTCAAGTCTTTGACGGGTACCACCACTAAGAAGCGTGAGTAATGGTCCACGATGGTTAAGGCATAGACATAGCCTGACCGGCTTGGTGACAACTTGACGTGATCTAATGCGACTAGCTCAAGTGGTTGCTTGGTTATTATTGGTTGAAGCGGAGCTTTCTGTAGATCTTTCCTTCTGAGGTTGCATGCGGCACATCTTCTGCACCATAGTTCAATGTATTTTCTCATGCCAACCCAATAGAATCTGTCTCTTAGATTTGCTTCTAACTTCTTCCATCCGAAATGACCTGCGTTGTCATGATAAGCTTCTAAGACCATTGGAGTGGCTCGCTTGGGCACGATAATCTGCCAGACCAGTTCATGCGTCTTGGGATTAGTATGCGTTCTACAGAGCTTCCCTTGATGCAGGAACAACTTGCCTCTCTCCTTCCATAGCTGTATAGCTTCAGCTGGGGCATTCTGACCAGGGTGTGCATGTTGTTGCGTAAGCAGGTCTTTCACTAGTTTCACGGCCGGGTCATTATCTTGAGCTTCGGCCCATTTGTAGTGTCTTAACGGGTTAAGATTTATTTCCTGTTTTCTTTGGTAGGCGCCGGGCTGATAATCTTGTACCTTTGAACGATGAAAGGCCGGTAGTTCAATCTCTTCCAACTCTTCCGGTTCCTCTTCCACGTCTTTCAGGTGCGGCATTCGGGATAAAGCATCTGCGTTCCCATTCTTGCGGCCTGCCCGATATTTGATGACAAAGTTGTAGTTAGATAGCCGGGCTATCCATCGCTGCTCCAGAGCACCTAATTTTGCTGTGTCTAGGTGAGTCAACGGGTTGTTATCCGTGTAGATGGTGAATTCTGCACCTGCCAAGTAATGTTTAAAACGTTCAGTTACAGCCCAAACTACTGCCAGTAGCTCTAACTTGAAGGAGCTGTAGTTCTCGGGATTTCTTTCTGTAGGCCGGAGCTTCCTGCTTGCAAAGGCAATAACTCTTTCTTTGCCTCCTTGCTTCTGCGACAATACTGCTCCCAGTCCCACGTTGCTGGCATCCGTGTAAAGAATGAATGGTTGATGGTAATCAGGGTATGCCAGGATCTCTTCTCCCGTCAGCGCACTTTTTAGTTTATTGAAGGAATCTCCTCTTTCTTCATTCCACCGTGTCAGGGAATTACAGTTTGAGGTCTTCTTTGATCGTCCTACCAGAATGTCTTGCAGAGGAGCTGCTAGCTTCGTGAATCCTCGGATAAATCTTCTATAATAGCCTACCAGGCCCAGGAATTGCCTCACTTCTTTTACGTTCGTAGGTCTTGGCCAATCCCTTATTGCTGTGACTTTATCAGGATCCGGTGCTACTCCCTCTGAACTCACGACATGTCCCAGGTACTGTACCTTTGGTTTGAGAAGGTGACACTTGGATGGCTTGATTTTCATGCCATATTTCGATAAAGCTTCGAACACTTCTGCCAGGTCTTGTAGATGTTGCTCGTACGTCTTCGAGTAGACTATGACGTCATCTAGGTACAGGAGGACAGTTTCAAAGTTCTTGTGCCCGAGGCAGCTCTCCATCAGACGTTGGAAGGTCCCGGGTGCGTTGCAGAGTCCGAACGGCGTACAATTGAACTCACAGAGGCCCATTGGCGTAGTAAACGCTGTCTTCTCCTTGTCGGCCTCGGCCACAGGAACCTGCCAGTACCCACTAGTCAGATCAAGGGTGGAAAAGTAGTTAGCAGATTTTAATGCAGCTAATGACTCCTCAATCCTAGGTAATGGGTATGCGTCCTTATGTGTGATGCGATTAATCTGCCAGTAATCTACGCACATTCTCATGGTCCCATCCTTCTTTTTGACTAACACTAGAGGTGCTGCCCAGGGGCTACAACTGTCTCTTATTACCCCTGCAGATTTCATCTCTCTGAGCATGTCTTTGGTGGTTTGGTAGTGAGCTGGTGGTAAGGGTCTATACCTCTCTTTTATAGGTTGATGGTTACCTGTGGGTATAGTGTGCTCTACCCCTTTGATCTGCCCAAAGTCTAACGGGTGTTTGCTGAATATCTGCTCATATTCTTTCACTACCCGGTATACTCCATGCTTGTGACGGGGAGGTGTAGAACTGGTACCTACATGCAACTTTTGCCACCAATCCTCCAGCTTCTCCTCTGAGCAATTGACATGACATGACGGGTTCAAGGGCTCGGCGGCTGTGATGTTGTTGTTATCAACCGTGTACAACTTAGCCATGGTAGCATACTTTGGTAATGTGACCTCATCTTCTCCGCAGTTCAATAGGCGTAAGGGCACTCTCCCCCTGTGTACGTCAACCACTCCTCTAGCAGTGAGTATGGTCGGTCTACTGTCTGAGTACACGGGTTCTACCAGGGCCTGATAATCTTGCCCTTTAATGCCTATTGCGGCTCTGCACCACACCAACATTTCAGTTTTGGGAGGAATTACGATGGGTATTGGGTCACTTACTCTTACACTGCCGATCTCACCTCCGGAGATTTCTACCTGCTGCTTCAACATCAGGGCTTTGATCTCTTTGTGCAGAAGCCTCTGTTGTCCTGTTCCGGCAGTCTCGGCGATTTGCTGCAAAACACTTAACACTTCGGAAAAACATTTCTCAATGACATTCATTCCCACCACCATCACGGGTTCACGGCCTCGCCGGTCGACATCTACGATTATAATACCCTGTTTCTGCAATTCTACCTTCCCAACCTGAATATTCATCTCTCTAAATCCAACCTTTGGTATTATCAATCCATTACTAGCCCATACATCAAAATTAAAGTCATCTGGCGCATTAGTAATGTCTAAATCAGCCCAGTACCTTTTGTATAGAACATGTGGGATGGATGTTATTTGGGATCCGGTATCCAGCAAGGCACTAAAGGGGATGCCATCCAACACAATAGGGATCACCGGCTTTCCTCCCACGAATTTGTCATACCAGGCTGAGGGGCCTTGATCGTTCATTCCTGGGAGCGGCCTGCCTGCCCAGGGAATCGTCGTTTAAAGGACACTCTCGAGCAAAATGGCCTGATTTCTGGCAACGGCGGCAAATGGGCTGTCCATCTGGTTGGTAGCGATCGCTGGGTCGTCCTCTTGCTGCTGGGTATCTTCTGGGCCTCATCCACGGAACATCCTCTCTGCTGGTCGCCAGCTCGATCTTGGGTGCAGGTTTTGACTCTCGCAGTTCCTTGATGACCTTGGCCATGGAGATCACGGTGTCTGTCAGGGCATCTAGCTTTTGGTTGATGGCTGCATTTGAGATATATTCCCCGGCCTCAGCAGCAGCCGCTGACATAGCAGATGTCGCTGGCGCTGCCGCCTGCTGAGGTGCTGCTGCAGTGTCAAGCACAGATATTAATTCTCTTGGCTCTTCCAGCTGCTGCAGACGGATAGTTCTATCCTTCAGCTCAGTAAATGTCATGTCAGGGTTCTGCAGCAGTACCATGCTTAACTGTCCTCGATGGGAAGGGGAATGGAGGCCCTCTATGAATTGGTCTAATAGCATTTTATCAGCTCCCGGGGCTAAAGCAGGTTCTGCCAACTTAAGGGCTTTGAGTGCTTCCTGCAGCTTCAAGGCAAAGTCTCTGGCACTCTGTTTAGGTTTCTGGTGGCATGCAAAGAACCTCATCTTAGCCCGGGCATCAACAGCAGATTCAAAAGTTGCTTTCAGTCTGGCTGCTAGATGTTCTACAGTGTCCTTACCTGTGTCCAGCCAGGACGCCACCTCATGTTGTGCATTGCCTGTTAACTGTCCCATTATCATTCCTACACGCTGGGCTTCAGTGAGGGGATACATCACATAATACTCTTTAATCTTTTGCATAAAGTCAGTTAAAGTATTAGGCTCACCGGAGTATTGGGGCAGCCACATTGCCCCTGGAGTATACGGCATCAGGAATGGCATTATGGATGCTGTTCCTTGCGCCGCTGCACCGCCGGGTACTATCGCTGGGTCCGGCGCTGCAGCTCCATCGGCTACTCCGCCGCCGCCTTGTGCACCGGGCTGCGACATCTTGGGCCCCCTTATTTAATATGCGCCCTCTGTCTTCCGCTTCCGTCCGGATGTCTCTGGGAGGTTCCGGGGCGCAGCAGGGATCTCCTTCCCCGCCGGATGTCATCAGCACCAAGGGAGGAGGCTGGGTTCGCGCCAATGCAAGGTACCCGCCCCTTTCTTTCCCGCGCGCCGCGCGCTCCAAAATGGCGGATTCTCAAATATACAGTTCAGATGGCGCACAGGGTCCAATTCTTTTGGACCGGGTAGATCCTGTTCGTGACGCCAGGTTGTGGAGCCCCAGGCGGGACTAGGGTACTCGGTACCGGACCGGTCGGTAGCTGGGGATGTCACGGGTGGCTTGGTCCGGACCGTGTCCCTGGGCCCTCACAATAAAAGGGGAATATTTACAAGGGATTGTCACGGGTGACGCCACCCACTTGGTGCGGCCAGTGATGGGGCCGCCGCTGCTGCAGAACCTCCGGGGGTGATGTGAGGGCAGCAGAGATGGTATAGTTCCAGTGGGGGGAACTGTATCCCCCGGGGCAGTAAAGGTTAAAGTCTATTGGGGTTATAGATGGTGGAGAAGGGTTGGAGGACACACACTCACGTTTGGTCGACACTGCAATTCTCTTCTTCTCCTGATGCTGCAGAGCTGACAGGCTGGATCTGTAGGGAGGAATTGTCTCTGTGCTGAATCTGGAGCAAAGGTCGCAATCAATACACAGACTCCAAAGATGTTTTCCAAAGCTTTACTGCTGATATTATTGCAGATTATAGTCCACGGAGTCTGTAATGGGGCTGAGCTCTCTTCCCACACCCTGTCCGGGTCGTTGGCTTCCTTGTGCTGCACTGTGTGTGTGTCCTGAGCTGCTGCTTCTAGCTAAGCTGCTGGGATTCCTCACGTCTCTCTGTATGCTGCTGGTACCACTTGGCTAGGCAACTTGAGTCCTCCATGCTGTGCTGACCCCTCCGTGTTGCTTCGCTCTGGTACTAGGGGGCATCTAGTGATCCCACTGTTCCTGGATTCACTGTGCTGTGGGTGCCAGACACAGTACCGGATCCGGTGTCCGTCTCTGTGCGTACTTCTGGGGCAAGTGATGGTGTCACTCCAGCTCCCAGATGTGTTCCTCTGTCTTTCGTTCTCCTGTTCCTGTGACCCTTGCTAGGTCTGCACTGAACTAACTCTGCTCTGCCCTCTTCACAGCACTACACCGTGCTGTACGGTCTCCTGAGCTGTTCTCTGCTGTTCTGCAGGGACTGAACTGAGCTCTCCCTCATGAGCAAGAGTATATAAGGGAGCAGGTGGTGCTCCCCCTATTGCCCAGAGGTGGTAGTGTTTATCAGTGTGTAGTGGGGGAGAGAACCCATGTGATGTTATTGTGGCACATTAACCCATGGGGTGCCACACGTACACCTCGTACACACTCGGCTCCGCTCTGTACACCTCGTACACACTCGGCTCTGCTCCGTACACCTCGTACACACTCGGCTCTGCTTCATACACCTCGTACACACTCGGCTCTGCTTCATACACCTCGTACACACTCGGCTCTGCTCCGTACACCTCGTACACACTCGGCTCTGCTTCATACACCTCGTACACACTCGGCTCTGCTCCGTACACCTCGTACACACTCGGCTCCTCTCCGTACACCTCGTACACACTGGGCTCCGCTCCATACACCTCGTACACACTCGGCTCTGCTCCGTACACCTTGTACACACTCGGCTCTGCTCCGTACACCTTGTACACACTCGGCTCTGCTCCGTACACCTCGTACACACTCGGCTCTGCTTCATACACCTCGTACACACTCGGCTCTGCTCCGTACACCTCGTACACACTCGGCTCTGCTTCATACACCTCGTACACACTCGGCTCCGCTCCGTACACCTCGTACACACTCGGCTCTGCTCCGTACACCTTGTACACACTCGGCTCTGCTCCGTACACCTCGTACACACTCGGCTCTGCTCCGTACACCTCGTACACACTCGGCTCTGCTCCGTACACCTCGTACACACTCGGCTCTGCTCCGTACACCTCGTACACACTCGGCTCTGCTTCATACACCTCGTACACACTCGGCTCCGCTCCGTACACCTCGTACACACTCGGCTCTGCTCCGTACACCTTGTACACACTCGGCTCTGCTCCGTACACCTCGTACACACTCGGCTCTGCTCCGTACACCTCGTACACACACGGCTCTGCTCCGTACACCTCGTACACACTCGGCTCCGCTCCGTACACCTCCTACACACTCGGCTCTGCTCCGTACACCTCGTACACACTCGGCTCCTCTCCGTACACCTCGTACACACTCGGCTCTGCTCCGTACACCTCGTACACACTCGGCTCTGCTCCGTACACCTCGTACACACTCGGCTCCGCTACATCCACACTGTAAATCCCTCCTGACCCCACACATAAACTTCACCTCATCCAGCAACATGACAACTGAGAAGCTGATCATGTGACCCCTGACTCCTCCCCTCCATGTGACATCATCACAGGTCCTGTAAGCACAGAGCATTTCATCTTCCCCCATTCAGGTCTCTACAATCTCGGATCCTCTCAGATCTTCTATAGAAGTGAATTCTCCTGATTGACCATCAAGGATGGATCTGGACAGGGACAAGATGTCGGAGAGGATCTTCCACCTCACCCTAGAGATCCTCTTCCTTGTTACTGGAGAGGTGAGAGATTGTGATGACAATGTCACATGACATCATTCTTATCTATGGACAGAATAACAGATGACAGAACTGGAGAGGTGAGGACTCTGGAAATGTCTGGAGACTGGAGATTTATTAATGTGTCTCTCCATAACCAGGATTACACAGTAGTGAAGAGCTCTAGTGATCTGTGCTGTCAGGACCCTGTGTCTGAGGGAAGAGCCCTGAGCCCAATCACGGGGCCTCCACCTCACCCCCTGATACATGAGGACATCAATGACCAGAAGATCCTAGAACTCACCTACAAGATGATTGAGCTGCTGACTGGAGAGGTGACACTGCTGGGAATGCTGCTGCTGCTGGGACATTATACAGTAACGCTATGAAGGGATCGGGGGAAGATGACAATGGTATCATTGTATGTGTCAGGTTCCTATAAGGTGTCAGGACGTCACCGTCTATTTCTCCATGGAGGAGTGGGAGTATTTAGAAGGACACAAAGATCTGTACAAGGACATAGTCATGATGGAGGTTCCCCGGCCGCCCCTCACATCACCAGGTAATAGACAGGACTAAATACACACGGCCTATAATGATCTGTATGTAAAGAATGAATTCAGTCCTGTATGTGTCTCCTCCAGGTCTATCCAGTAAGAGGACAACACCAGAGAGATGTCCCCGTCCTCTTCTCCCACAGGACTGTAAACAAGAAGATCCCGATGTTCCTCCGGATGATCAGGTAGATGGAGAGAAGGTGTGATGAGATCTCCCTATGATGTGTAGACGGCTGTGAAGGTCTTGTGCTCAGTCTTGTTTTATCCTCCAGTATTCTATGTTTTATACTTGTGTAGTGAGAACGGTGGAGATGGCAGATTACAGCTGATCATAGATGGGACTTCTCCATCTGTCTGTGACTTTTACAATCTTTGTTTCAGGGTGAAGATCTGCCCCATATTAATACTACAGACACATATGTGAGGGTGATGATGATCTGCCCCATATTAATACTACAGAGACATATGTGAGGGGTGATGATGATCTGCCCCATATTAATACTACAGAGACATATGTGAGGGGTGATGAAGATCTGCCCCATATTAATACTACAGAGACATATGTGAGGGGTGATGATGATCTGCCCCATATTAATACTACAGAGACATATGTGAGGGGTGATGATGATCTGCCCCATATTAATACTACAGAGACATATGTGAGGGGTGATGATGATCTGCCCCATATTAATACTACAGAGACATATGTGAGGGGTGATGATGATCTGCCCCATATTAATACTACAGAGACATATGTGAGGGGTGATGATGATCTGCCCCATATTAATACTACAGAGACATATGTGAGGGGTGATGATGATCTGACCCATATTAATACTACAGAGACATATGTGAGGGGCGATGAGCAGAGGACAGAGGAGATTCCTACAGATCACCGCGCAGGTGAGTAATGAGCAGTCGTCTACGCTGGGAATTACAGATCAGAACCAAGTCAAGGTCAATATCTAGCGACAAGAGAAGTCCCGAAAGGATACTCAAGTGAGAAGGAAAACCTGAGGTTAACAACAAGATCCGGGGAGGTTTAAGAAACACAGTAGATCGGAATCTAGTCCAAACCAAGAGCAGAACTCATCATAACTAAAAATTGGTAACAACAGATTGATAATTTGCCACATACACAATGATATAAGCGCCCCTGTACATTTAGTGCAGAATCTCCTCCAGCACAACCACAGACTATATGAAGAGTGACAGCGCTGGAGCCTGTCTATAACTATAACATTATATAGGAGACAGACACCTCATAATACTGTGTTTCCTCAAATATAACACAAGGTCTTATATTAGTTTTTGCCCCGAAAGATGCACTAGGGCTAATTTACCGGGTAGGGATTAGTTTCAGTGAAACACAACAACATATATACTATGGTATAAATTACCTGCTTAAATGTATTATTCTCTATGTTCTGTTACCCTATAAAGAAAGCAGGTGTGAGAGCAGAGTGATACTGGACCTGATGTGTGTGTGAGAGCAGAGTGATACTGGACCTGATGTGTGTGTGAGAGCAGAGTGATACTGGACCTGATGTGTGTGTGAGAGCAGAGTGATACTGGACCTGATGTGTGTGAGAGCAGAGTGATACTGGACCTGATGTGTGTGAGAGCAGAGTGATACTGGACCTGATGTGTGTGAGAGCAGAGTGATACTGGACCTGATGTGTGTGTGAGAGCAGAGTGATACTGGACCTGATGTGTGTGTGAGAGCAGAGTGATACTGGACCTGATGTGTGTGTGTGAGAGCAGAGCGATACTGGACCTGATGTGTGTGTGAGCAGAGTGATACTGGACCTGATGTGTGTGTGAGCAGAGTGATACTGGACCTGATGTGTGTGAGAGCAGAGTGATACTGGACCTGATGTGTGTGTGAGAGCAGAGTGATACTGGACCTGATGTGTGTGAGAGCAGAGTGATACTGGACCTGATGTGTGTGAGAGCAGAGTGATACTGGACCTGATGTGTGTGAGAGCAGAGTGATCCTGGACCTGATGTGTGTGTGAGAGCAGAGTGATACTGGACCTGATGTGTGTGAGAGCAGAGTGATACTGGACCTGATGTGTGTGTGAGAGCAGAGTGATACTGGACCTGATGTGTGTGTGAGAGCAGAGTGATACTGGACCTGATGTGTGTGAGAGCGGAGTGATACTGGACCTGATGTGTGTGTGAGAGCAGAGTGATACTGGACCTGATGTTTGTGTGAGAGCAGAGTGATACTGGACCTGATGTGTGTGTGAGAGCAGAGTGATACTGGACCTGATGTGTGTGTGAGAGCAGAGTGATACTGGACCTGAAGTGGCGACAGCGACGATTCTGCACCCGATCTCGGTGATGTGCGCACTTGGTGCCCTATTGATTGCGGCATGGATGAGGTAGCGCCACCAAGATTTCCGTTTACTGGATCACCTGGGATGAAGGTAGACGTTGAGCACAATGATCCTTTGGCGTACCTAAAATTATTTCTCACAGATGACGTCATTGAAAAGATTGTCACAAATCGCTACAACGAGCAGCCATCCGCTACTCTGCATAGCAAGTTTTCCAGGAACAGAAAATAATAACCGGTGACTAAAGAGGACATCTGGAAGTTTCTGGGGCTAATACTTCTTCAGGGGGTGGTGGACTGCCAATAAATTGCTGGCAACCCCATTTTTTGGCACCACAATGTCCGAGTACCGATTTTCCCTCATAATGAAGAATTTGCACTTCACCAACAACGAGGAATTTTATGAAGCCACACATCCAGCGCCAAAACTCAAGAAGGTTTGGGAAGTATACCAAATGATCATAGCATATTTCCAGCAGGCCTATGTGCCAGATAGAGACATCAGCATTGATGAAAGTCTGATGGCTTACAATGGACGCCTCAGCTGGATTCAATACATCGCATCCAAGAGAGCACGGTTTGGAATTAAATCATATATGCTCTGCAAGTCTGCCACTGGCTATATATGGAATTCCGTCATATACACCGGTAAAGGAACACAATTCAAACCCAGGTACAGCGGCTATGGGATGGCAACGTCATCAGTCCTTACACTGCTTGAGCCATTGCTGAATCAGGGGTATTGTGTGACCCCGGACAATTTTTTTTTTTTTTTGGGTAAATATGATTTTTTTGAAATTTTGCACAAAAATAACAACGTATACATAAAAAAAGTACCGTATATACTCGTGTATAAGCCGAGTTTTTCAGCACAAAAAATGTGCTGAAAAGTCCCCCCTCGGCTTATACACGAGTATATACGGTAATCATAAAAAAAAAATATACCCGGCTGTATACAGCCCCCCCCCGTGGTATACCGGGCCCCCCCTGTGGCAACCTGTAAAGGAAGCGATGATTATACTTACCGGGTCGCTGTCACCGACGCCGCCGCTCTGTCACCGTCCGTCACCGCGCTCCTCCTGGTCTTCATGCTTCCTTCACCGTCGCACAGGAAATGACGTCATTTTCTGTGCGCCCGTGAAGGAAGCAAGAAGACGGGAAGGAGCGCGGTGATGGACGGTGACAGAGCGTCGGCGTCGGCGACAGCGACCCGATAAGTATAATCATCGTTTCCTTTACAGGTTGCCACAGGGGGGGCCCGGTATACCAGGGGGAGGGCTGTATACAGCCGGGTACCGCTGTATACAGCGGGGGCTGCTGTATACAGCGGGGGCTGCTGTATACCCCTCTGGGGCTGCTAAATACCCCTCTGGGGCTGCTGTATACCCCTCTGGGGCTGCTATATACCCCTCTGGGGCTGCTATATACCCCTCTGGGGCTGCTGTATACCCCTCTGGGGCTGCTGTATACCCCTCTGGGGCTGCTGTATACCCCTCTGGGGCTGCTATATACCCCTCTGGGGCTGCTGTATACCCCTCTGGGGCTGCTGTATACCCCTCTGGGGCTGCTGTATACCCCTCTGGGGCTGCTGTATACCCCTCTGGGGCTGCTGTATACAGCTCTGGGGCTGCTGTATACCCCTCTGGGGCTGCTGTATACCCCTCTGGGGCTGCTGTATACCCCTCTGGGGCTGCTGTATACCGCACTGGGGCTGCTGTATATAGGGGCTGCAATACCACTTGGGCTGCAATACCACTGGGGCTGCTGTATATAGGGGCTGCTGTATACACCACTGGGGCTGCAATACCACTGGGGCTGCTGTATACAGGGGCTGCAATACCACTGGGGCTGCAATACCACTGGGGCTGCTGTATATAGGGGCTGCTGTATACACCACTGGGGCTGCAATACCACTGGGGCTGCTGTATATAGGGGCTGCAATACCACTGGGGCTGCTGTATATACCACTGGGGGCTGCTGTATATCATACTGCTGGGGCCTGTATACCACTGCTGGGGGCTGTATACCTGTGCTGGGGTCCACCCTCGGCTTATACGCGAGTCAATAGATTTTCCCAGGTTTTGGGGGCAAAAGTAGGGGGGTCGGCTTATACACGGGTCGGCTTATACACGAGTATATACGGTAACTCTAAAGTTTCTTGAGAGAGAAAAGAAACAACACATTTCTAAGTAAATCAATATTCCACATTGAAACTTCTTCAAATAGTACCGAAACTTAAGTTATTTCTCTCGTTCCATTCTATTGACACTCTATGTTGCCCTCCCTCTTCTGCCGTAAAGGAGGGATTTGTCTTACTAGCTGTGAGCCCGATTCTAAAGAATCGGGAGTCTAGAATCTGTATATAATATTTTTAAGAGTTGTATATAATAGACTTAAACACCAGCCGGGGGAGCAAGAACAGCGGGGGTGAGGATGGAGCGAGCGGGGCAGAATGGAGCGTGCGGGGCAGGATGGAGCGAGCGGGGCAGGATGGAGGCGCTCCTCCAGACCCCCTCCGCTCCCAGCGGCCGCCGTCCCTCTGGGCCTCCACTCTGTGCGGCCCCCCTCGCTCTGGACCAGCACCCCCCCCCTCCACCCCGGAACTTCATGGTGATAATAAAAAAAAAAAAAAACCTCAGTGAGGATACTTACCCTCCGGCGGCTCGCTCCATCTGTCTTGTAGCTTCCAGGACAGGACCTGTCGTTGGCTGGGAAACCGATGAGCTTGGGGTCAGTGGGCAAAGCGGGGGTGAGTGGGCAGAGTGGGGGATGAGTGGGCAGAGCAGGGGTTAGTGGGCAGAGTCATTGGGCAGAGCAGGGGTCAGTGGGGATAATCAGTAGTCAGAGCAGGGTGAGTAGGCAGAGTTTGGGTGAGTGGGCAGAGCAGGGTCAGTGGTCAGAGTGGGGGTTAGTGGTCAGAGTGGGGGTCAGTGGTCAGAGTGGGGGTCAGTGGTCAGAGTGGGGGTCAGGGGCAGAGTGGGGGTCAGGGGGCAGAGAGGGGGTCAGTGGGCAGAGTGGGGGTCAGGGGGCAGAGAGGGGGTCAAGGGGAAGAGTAGGGGGGTGAGTGGTCAGAGTGGGGGTGAGTGGTCAGAGTGGGGGTGAGTGGTCAGAGTGAGGGGGCAGAGAGGGGGTCAGGGGGAAGAGTTGGGGGGTCAGGGGGAAGAGTAGGGGGGTGAGTGGTCAGAGTGGGGGTGAGTGGTCAGAGTGGGGGTCAGGGGCAGAGTGGGGGTGAGGGGGCAGAGTGGGGGTCAGGGGAAGAGTTGGGGGTGAGTGGGCAGAGTTGGGGGGTCAGTGTGGGGGTGAGTGGGCAGAGTTGGGGGGTCAGTGTGGGGGTGAGTGGGCAGAGTTGGGGGGTCAGTGTGAGGGTGAGTGGGCAGAGTTGGGGGGTCAGTGTGGGGGTGAGTGGGCAGAGTTGGGGGGTCAGTGTGGGGGTGAGTGGGCAGGGGCAGAGTGGGGGTCAGTGGGCAGAGTTGGGGGGTCAGTGGGCAGAGCGGGGGGTGAGGGAGCAGATCGTGGGTCAGTGTGCAGCGCAGGGGGATGAGTAGGCAGAGGAGGTTAGACCGGGACAGGACCTTTGATGACGTCACGGTCATGTGATCTGTGACTCCGCCCATCATCGTGAGGTCATCAGAGGTCCTGAAGCCCCATGAAAAGATCGCGGCTGGCTGGATTGAGCTGTGGTAAGAGTCGGGGGGGGGTGCCGGAGAGTGGGGGGTCTGTGCTGACAGGCGGGGGGTGACCCGAGAGTGGGGGGGTCTGTGCTGACAGGCGGGGGGTGACCGGAGAGTGGGGGGGTCTGTGCTGACAGGCGGGGGGTGACCGGAGAGTGGGGGGGTCTGTGCTGACAGGCGGGGGGTGAGCTGAGAGTGGGGGGGTCTGTGCTGACAGGCGGGGGGTGACCGGAGAGTGGGGGGGTCTGTGCTGACAGGCGGGGGGTGAGCCGAGAGTGGGGGGGGTCTGTGCTGACAGGCGGGGGGTGAGCCGAGAGTGGGGGGGTCTGTGCTGACAGGCGGGGGGTGAGCCGAGAGTGGGGGGGTCTGTGCTGACAGGCGGGGGGTGACCGGAGAGTGGAGGGGGGCTATGGTGACAGGCGGGGGGTGATGGGGCAGCGGGGGAAGTGTTGTGACAGGCGGGGGGTGAGCGGGCAGTGGAGCGCGGCCAGGAGGAGCTTCACTATATCTTATCCTCTTATATATACTTGGCGCAGCGCACTTCCAGGCTCGCAATGCCCGCTACGCGGGCAATGCTTCGCTCGTAGTGACGTCACAGAGTGACAAAGCCACGGTCTTTTGCGGGGTCTGACACGGAAGTGCCTACGGCAATTATATAGTAGATTTTCCTGGTCTTCTATTATATCCTAGAAAAGGGGGTATATTTTATCAGTACCTCAATTGTATCTATTACTCTTCTTATATATAGTATTATTGCCCCCTTACCTCTTGGTGTCCTGTTTCTTAAGGTAACCTTTAAAACGTATTGGGCTCTTTATATTCTGCCCCGCCTGCTTTTGATGGATATCGCAATCTTTGCCAGCTATATGTAGTTATGCGGCTCCATATATCTCTCCTGCAGATTGTATTCAAAAACTAGTTATCTTTAGTATTAATCAGTTATTCTAGCGCCATTATTCTGGGGTTCTCATACCTTTTATAGTGTTATAGAAACGTTCCTAGTTTTCTTCTGTCTTATCCTATGGGCTTTCAAATGTACCTAACCCAATGAGAATTTATATTGGTAAAACACTTAATGCTAATTTTTAATATTTTAATTTTTTTGTCATATTAAGGTTGTACGTATCTGTTATCTCCTATATATTATTACTATATCTGTGTACTCTGTTTTCTTGTTTCAATATATGAATATATATATAATATATGTGTCTTCCTGTACTACCCTATGTTGTGTGTATAATCCTACATATTATCTTTAGCTTTGTGATACCTTCCTGTGTGCTGTGCTCCTACTTAATTAATTAGTGTCTTGTTGATGTGAGTCCTCCTATTGTGCTCTGTCTTCCCTCTACTGTGTCACTTTCGGTTTTGCTCTCATATCAATGTAATAATCTTGCTTGGCTCACTTTTCCCCATGATCTCTCCAGCCTGGGTGTAAACCTCCTCTCCAGCTTGAGTGTTAGGGTGCGTGCATACGATCTTGCCGCTGCGTCCAAAACGCTGCGTAGTACAGTACTAGCATAGTGGATGGGATTTCAAGAAATCTCATCCTCACTATGCGTAACCCGCCCGCAGCGTGTTTGGAGCTGCAGTGCGGGTTCCCGGCAGTCCGCTCCTCTGCAGCATGTTCATTTTATGCTGGGGAGTCGGAAGCGGCTGCCACAGAGAGACTGCAGGGAGAAGCCGTCCTGCACCCGCCGCACATGGTGAGTACAGGGTGGCTGCGGTCTACCTGCGGGCACCCGCGGCTTCACTCAGGTCCGGAGGAGCTGCGTCCAACACGCAGCTCCTCCGGACCGTGTGCACGCACCCTAAATCTTTCTCGCGCCGCACTG
Source organism: Allobates femoralis (assembly GCA_033576535.1). Taxonomy (NCBI): domain Eukaryota; kingdom Metazoa; phylum Chordata; class Amphibia; order Anura; family Aromobatidae; genus Allobates; species Allobates femoralis. Next base: position 500,065,131 of record JARQOC010000006.1, read on the forward strand.
GCGTCCTCTCCTCTCACGTGCGGCAAGCTCCCTCGGCTTGTCGGGGCTTCCACTTCCTCGTAACCTCACCCTCCTCGTCAGTCTGTCTCGTGTGGTGGGAGGGGTGAGGCAAGATCTCTGTTTACTATGTCAGGGCTGTCACGGAGTCTTGGTCTTAGCACTGTTGAATCTGCTATGCTAATCTCACTAAGGCGGCCGTCACACGCTACGATATATGGTAAGATATCGCTTGAACGCGCCAGATTAAACATCGCTCAAACGATGTCTGTGCGTGTGACGGCAAGACACGACCAACGAGAAATGATCAGATCGTAAGATCGAGATATGAGCTCCGGACCTCACATCTCACGATGTCGAGTCAGTAGATGAACAGAATCGACGAGTCTAAACAACCGATATCGTATACACGTTGTGAACTGAGCGATGCCGAAATCTAGCACGTAGGCGTGGCAGGAATTTCTCTGTGTCTCGCCTCCTCAGTTGTGATTTGTTAACCTTTATGCGTTCGGATTGGCTGGCTCTCCATCAGCTCTCATTGGTGGAAGCTCATGCGTTCCCATTGGCTCTTTTCACAGGGCGCCATTTTGGAAGAGCTGTCTTCAGCACCACACATAGGCGTCGGCTGCACCATCACACATTGTCATTTACAAATGTACGTGCACCCACAAGTGCTAAAATAACCTGCATGGTACATGAGCCTGCTATAGTGTTCACCTTCCAACACACCCAAACAATCTTGCCAGACGCTGCGCACACACAGCTCGCAAAGGGTGAGTCCTTTACGGATCGCCAAACCGGCAAACATTGACCAACGCATAAGTGTTCGGATTGTGCACGACGCACAAGGGGGATAGCGGTTTCTACGTTTCAGTAGTAACGTAAGTTTTTTTGTATAGCACATCGTGTTAACACATGTACATTGCGATGCACATCACAGGACATTCAGAAGATGAGGCCGCCATGTTTCCATGGACATCTGACCAATGAGGACGCAGTACTGACCACCAATGATGTAGTGAGGGGCGCGGCTTGTAAACCATGTAGCACGCCTATGTGCTCCAATTTACCTGCAAAAACGCCCACATTTACCCCAACATCGTTTACGAGGTTTCTGTGTGACTGTTTGCTAACGATGTGCACAGATGATAAGTGGATCGCTCATACGACCGCTGGATCGCTGCATCGGAGAATCGTCTGAGCGATATCTGTGGGTGTAGCGTTGTGATGAACGATCTCACACAACGTTCGGGCGATGTGCAAATCCGACATCGTTTCTAACATCGTTATCTATATCGTAGCGTGTGACGGTCGCCTAATGCATCTCTGGGATCAAACTGTCCCCTTCTTCAGAGTGTATAGCAGATGTGCTGAGAATCCTCTTTATATAGGTTCACATTTGGTCTGTGCTGTCCATTCAAACAGATCCGTTGAAAAGCAGCACAAACGCAATGGAACGGATGCGTTAACGCATCCATAGACTTGCATTGAAGAAAGTTAACGCATGCCAAAATAGGCATGTGTTTGAAAAAATGCATTTTTGCAACGCACCAAAAAGTTGCAGACCACGTTTTGATGTGCGTTGCAAAACACGCATACTTTCAAACACATGCCTATTTTGGCATGTGTTTGTTCAGTGCAAGTCTATGGATGCGTTAACGCATCAGTTCCATTGCGTTTGTGCTGCTTTTCAACGGATCCATTTGAATGGACAGCACAACCCAATTGTGAACCTGGCCTTACTCGGGTCACATTTGTGTCATTCTTCATTTTGCATAGAAATATGTTTACACAATCTTTATCAAACATAAGGAACTGTTATTGAAAAATAAAATCATTTTAATTCTTAGCAGATGACTGTGGTATCAATCCAGATACCCGTGAAGAGCATTCCGCTATTTCAGCTATACCTCCAGGCCTTCAGAGCAAAAATCAATCGAAGCCTTTTCAACAGGTCCTCTCTTCTGATTCATCACAGACTGTTAAGCAAAATGAAAACCACAGAATGGATGTAGAACATCAAACAGGGTCTACAGGGAAGAAACCATTTTCATGTAGAGAATGTGGGAAATGTTTTAATCAAAAATCACATTTGCTTACACATCATAAAAGTCACACAGGAGAGAAGCCGTTTTCATGTTCAGAATGTGGGAAATGTTTTAACCAGAAAGGAAATTTGCTTACACATCAGAGAATTCACACAGGGGAGAAGCAATTTTCATGTTCAGAATGTGGGAAATGTTTTACCCATAAAGGAAATTTACTTAAACATCAGAAAATTCACACAGGAGAGAAGCCATTTTCATGTTCAGAATGTAGGAAATGTTTTACCCATAAAGCAAATTTCCTTTCACATCAGAGAATTCATACAGGGAAAAGCCATTTTCATGTTCACAATGTGGGAAATGTTTTAGTCATAAATCAGATTATCTTATACATAAGAGAAATCATACAGGGGAGAAGCCTTTTTCATGTTCAGAATGTGGGAAATGTTTTAATCGTAAATCAAATTTGCTTACGCATCAGAGAGTTCACACAGGGGAGAAGCAATTTTCATGTTCAGAATGTGGGAAGTGTTTTAATCGCAAATCAAATTTGCTTACACATCAGAGAATTCACACAGGGGAGAAGCAATTTTCATGTTCAGAATGTGGGAAATGTTTTACCCATAAAACACATTTACTTAAACATCTGAGAGTTCACACAGGGGAGAAGCCATTTTCATGTTCAGAATGTGGGAAAGGTTTTATCAAGAAATCAAGTCTTGTTACACATCAGAGAATTCACACAGGGGAGAAGCCATTTTTCTGTTCAGAATGTGGGAAGTCTTTTAGGGATAAATCATATTTCCTTACACATCAGAGAATTCACACAGGAGAGAAGACATTTTCTTGTTCACAATGTGGGAAATGTTTTACCAGTAAATCAAGTTTCCTTATACATCAGAGAATTCACACAGGGGAGAAGCCATTTTCATGTTCAGAATGTGAGAAACATTTTTCCCGAAAATCATATCTTCTTCAACATCTAAAAACACACGTAGGAATATAGCAATGTACTTATTTCCTAGATCACATTATTGGGAGATTTTAGAGGAAGAAAATTCAACAGAACAAATTAAAGTGACAGAAAGAGAAAATAACTGTCAACACCAAATAATGATTAGGAAATAGAGATGAGAGAATTTCCAATTAGTCCATGTCACGAGCACCAATACCATTAATGTGTCATGTACACCAATCGCTTATGACACCCATGCCTCAGATGCAACCATAAGGGTGACTTCATTTCCCGCTCACTTGTCCACTCACCTGTTGCAATAGGCCAACAATGAGCTCCCCACAAACTGTCCCCAAATTCACACTTCACTTTACATTGCAGCTACTCACCATTATTCCAGGCCATGGTGACTCCTGCCCTGGGCAACACACTGATATAAGCACACCTGGATTTCCCAAGTTCCTAAACAGTTAACTAGTTGCTCTCTAGCTACCATGCAACACAACCGAGCTATTGTCTCTGCTTAAGATCGTGGTTACATTAAAGCCATGAAAAAAAAAATTAAAAAATTATAGAAAAGTATATAATAGAAAAGAACACAGCGCTTAAAAATTACAAAAAGTTTAATAACATAAAGAAATACATAAAACAAACCGTCCAATAAAAAAAATAATTAAAGAAACTTTATATGATTGGATCATGACACTTTTTTGTGGGGAAGAAAAGTTTGTGGTACAGAATGAAAGTACGAATGTGTCGCGCCCTTAGATTGTGCTGACTCTGTTGGATGCTACTGTGTTTATGTTTGCATTTCTTCAGGAGCTGCAGGAGGTTCGGGTGTGAAGGTCTTGCTCAGCTGCTAGTTGATTTGAGGTTCGGGCGTGAAGGTCTTGCTCAGCTGCTTGTTGATGTGAGGCTTGGGTATGACTCACCTGCAATCCCCTCCCCCTGGCCTTTAAATAGCCTTCCCTCTTCCCTGTCAGATGCCATTGTTAGAGTTATTTAATTTGTCTTCAATGAAAAAACACAAAAAGAATTGTCCTAAAGCCAAATTGGATATAATTCCACACCAAACATAAAAAAGGGAGTGAACAAAAGTATTGGCACTGTTAGAAAAATCATGTGATGCTTCTCTAATTTGTGTGATTAACAGCACCTGTAACTTACCTGTGGCACCTAACAGGTGATGGCAATAACTAAATCACACTTGCAGCCAGTTGACATGGATTAACGTTGACTCAACCTCTGTCCTGTGTCCTTGTGTGTACCACATTGAGCATGGAGAAAAGAAAGAAGACCAAAAAACTGTCTGAGGACTTGAGAAACCAAATTGTGAGGAAGCATGAGCAATCTCAAGGCTACAAGTCCATCTCCAAAGACCTGAATGTTCCTGTGTCCACTGTGCACAGTGTCATGAAGAAGTGCCCATGGCACTGTGGCTAACCTCCCTAGATGTGGATGGAAAAGAAAAATTGACGAGAGATTTCAACGCAAGATTGTGCAGATGGTGGATAAAGAACCTCGACTAACATCCAAACAAGTTCAAGCTGCCCTGCAGTCCGAGGGTACAACAGTGTCAACCCGTACTATCTGTCGGCGTCTGAATGAAAAGGGACTGTATGATAGGAGACCCAGGAAGACCCCACTTCTTACCCCGAGACATAAAAAAGCCAGGCTGGAGTTTGCCAAACCTTACCTGAGAAAGCCTAAAACGTTTTGCAAGAATGTTCTCTGGTCAGATGAGACAAAAGTAGAGCTTTATGGGCAAAGACATCAACATAGAGTTTACAGGAGAAATAAAGAGGCATTCAAAGAAAAGAACATGGTCCCTACAGTCAAACATGGCGGAGGTTCCCTGATGTTTTGGGGTTGCTTTGCTGCCTCTGGCACTGGACTGCTTGACCGTGTGCATGGCATTATGAAGTCTGAAGACTACCAACAAATTTTGCAGCATAATGTAGGGCTCAGTGTGAGAAAGCTGGGTCTCCCTCAGAGGTCATGGGTCTTCCAGCAGGACAATGACCCAAAACACACTTCAAAAAGCACTAGAAAATGGTTTGAGAGAAAACACTGGAGACTTCTAAGGTGGCCAGCAATGAAATATGGTCTAAAATTCCAGCAGAGCATTGTAAGAAACTCATTGATGGTTACCGGAAGCGGTTGATCGCAGTTATTTTGGCTAAAGGTTGTGCAACCAAGTATTAGGGTGAGGGTGCCAATACTTTTGTCCGGCCCATTTGTGGAGTTTTTGTGTGAAATGATCACTGTTTTGCTTTTTGCTTCATTCTCTTTTGTGTTTTTTCATTGAAGACAAATTAAATGAAGATAATAATACCAAAGAATTTGTGATTGCAATCATTTTCAGGAAGAAACTGAGTATTATCCGACAGAATTGCAAGGGTGTCAATACTTTTGGCCACAACTGTATGTGGTAAAAAATAGAATACAAGTACAGAATAATCGCAGTCACTACTGCGTGCATTAAAGAAACTAGCACTAACACAGTGATAACATTAGTTACAGTCAACCTTAGTAACTAGGGTAAAGGTCACTGCAGCAGGCTCTATTCTATACAGAATGCATCTATCTGCATACAGTGCAAAAGGCATTAACTTAAATAGTGTATCTCAGAGTGCAATACACTTCACTTTACAGTATTCTACACAGAAATACCTTTATCTACATACAATGAAAACATGCTAGCATGAAGAATTACAGGGTATAACTCTTCTCCTATCACACAGTTCTCTCTGTACTAACGGCTGGATTATAACCTGTTCACACAGAATCTACACAAAAATATGTAACTGCATTGCTCTTACTGGAATCATCTGACGAGAGGAAAGTTGTAAGCAATGGAGAGCCAGAAACACACTTCTTATCTTCTCACTGAAGAACTGGGAAAATGACTACAAGGATCTCTTTCTCCCTGAGGAAGAAGTGGGGTGGTCCCTTGGCACACACTATTATTTAAGGGGACAGACTAAGAGCTCTGCTAGATCATTTTTAACATCTAAACAACATAAACAGGCAACTAATGGCCTCTACAGGTCGTAACCAGTATAACTCTAGGATAACTTTATGGATATCTTCTTAGCTGCTCATGAATGAGCAGAACAATATATATAGACATATAATTAGTCATCAAAAGAATAGATAGCGTTAAGGTAGTATAGGTACTGGATATTGATTATTAGTCAGAAATGACAAAGATCAATATGGTACAAAATTCTAGGGAGGACTTGTGTATACGGACCCGCGCTGCTTACATTAAGGCAATCAGACAGTATTCATCACAAGAGTTTCCTTTTATTCCTCCTACGCATTTCGGAGCCAGTCCTGACTCCTTCCTCAAGAAGTCACTACTCCTTATCAGGTAGAAATTATAGGCAATTAGCAAGACACCCCCCATTGAGGAGTGGTTCTACAGGTGGTGACCACAGACCATTGTTCTGTTCTCATCCTTTTTGACTGTTATTTTGGTCACTTCTGTCATTGCTTTCACCCCTAGAGTTAGCAGGAGGCAATGTCTACAACCTACAGACAGGGCTGTATTTGGCCCTCATGCTGCCCTAGGCACTTTTCGTGGTCGCGCCCCTTACTGACGTCACACTATGAGCATGTGCACATGACATCTATTTAAAGCAGTTCTACCCGTCAAACGCTTTAAAAAGTGCTAATTAAACACCTTCAGCCTTTCAAAGTTATCAAGAGAAGAGAGAGGCCTAGTGATATAGAGACATGCTGTCTGCTCATTTAAGGCTTGTACCAGCAGGTAACTCTCTGGGGTCTACGTAGCAACATCTGCTGTATCTTTGGTTGTAACAGTCTTTGGTGGATCTGAGGGACCCGTGATATCAAGTGGATCCGGATGAGTTGATGGACCCATGTAACTAGCTGGATCAGGTTCGGGATCCTCTAGGGCAGGGGGTTCATCCTCATCTTGCATTCTCAAGCATAGTCTCTTTACCTTAACCCCATATGGACCTCTCTCGCCTCGCACATTATATGAGACCCATTCACCGATCGTCACTTTCCTGTCCGGGTCGTCTGCAGGCAAGTATCCCTCTACGTCCCGTTTGTTTATAAACACGTCTCTTTGCGCATCAGGTTCACGGGTGAATGCAAACCCTCTTGCTTCAATTATCTTTACGATCTGTCCCTGGTACCGCGGGGATCTACGTACTTCTGTATCTCGTCGGGCTACATCTCTGGCCTCCTTTGTGCGGACTATCATCAGCTGTTTTTGAACTTGCCGCTCTATCTCCTCTTTTTCCCACTTACGTACACATCGCTTAATGTACTCTTCCCGTGTTAAAATCTCTGCAGGTCCTACTGCACCGCTCGGATCTCCCAAAAAGCCCATCAGGTCTTCACAGCCCTCATCTTTCTCCCACCAGCAGCGGAGCTGCTCCCCTCTCACCTCAGATGTCATTGGCGCGGGTATCAGGGGTTCCGGCAGGGACAATTATCTCTCCTCCAGGGCTCCTAGTGGGTCGGTATCTCCCACTGCAGGGCGTGGCGCAGCTCTGGGTACGGATAGATCAACTAGGGTCGCAGTGCGACACCTCTCCTCGCTCTCTATACGACTACGGGTAGCGCCAACCCAGCCGGGTTGCGTGGACAAAGTCTGCTGATTATGTCTAATATCTATCTGGATCCGGGTCCTATGCTCCTCTTGGGCCCGGGTCATCTGCTAGGGCAGCAGCCGCAACACACCTCTCCGGGTGTCTCGGATCTCCGGACGCTCTCTGCCGCCTTCCGCCATGCCGCCTCGGTCACTAGAGTTCTTTCTCTGGCCGAGTTCTTCCACCGGTTTGCTCCGTGGGCCCTTCGGGATCACTGTAGATCTTCCAATTGCAGCACTCTTTTCGGCGTCCTCCACTTCCGTCCTCGTGTACTCCGATGGCGACTGCTTCTCTTCCGGTCGTCCGTCCAGCCTCTTCCTGATGACGATTTCCTGTTCTTCCGCCCGCTCCTCATTGGTAGGTGGGTTTAGGGGCGGAGGCTCTTCTTTGCGATTGATGACTGGCTCCCCCGGAGTTAATGGGAGCTAGGGCGGGTCCTTCTTTTCGCGCCTTGGACCGGGCCGGGCCACGATGGGGGGGTCTGGGCACGCCTCCTCTGCACATGATCTCAGGCTTCTATGGCCGCCATTAAGCCCAGATTTGTCGGGAAAAGTCCAGAACACGTTATTTAGGCACATGGGGTGCAATTCTTTTGGACCGGGTACATCCTGTTCGTGATGTCAAGTTGTCGAGCCCACTGGGACGGGGTACTCGGTACCGGACCGGGGATGCTACTGGGGGATGTCACGGAGGTCCTGGTCCGGACCGTGTCCCAGGCCCTGGCAAGTAAAAGGGGAATATTTACAGGGGATAATAGTTTGTCGTGACGCCACCCACGGCTTGTGGTCAATAGTGGGACCACCGCTGCTGCAGAACCTCCAGAGATGGTTATGGCAGCTGAAGTTAGAATAGTTCTCCGCGGGTAGAACTGGGTTCCCCGGGGCAGTGATGATAAAGTCTATGGAGTAGTGTGTAGGCTTGTGAGGAGTGCAGTTCACTTACTGTCCTGATGCTGCAGAATTCTTCCTTCAGGGTTCAGAGCTGACAGGCTGTGGCTCTCCAGGCTGGATTCCTCTGCAGTCCTGTTGGAGGGAATCATGTGCAGGCAATGGAGAATCATGCAAGGGAGTCAGAAGCAGGGTTCACCGTGTTTACTTCTCAGTTTGCTCAGCATAACAGCTCAGTTACAGTTCAAAGTACAAGCCTTTACACGGGTACAACTCTCCCCTCCGGGTTCCTTTACTCCCTGCAGCCAGGTTGTTCCTCTCTGTGACCCTCACTCCTTCTCTGTCCTTTCTAGGCTTTACTCTGTCTTTTCTCACTGCGTGCGTCTCCGGACAGTATGGCAGTGGCTCGGACCCCTGTGGGCCCTCGTGGTTGCCACTGAGCTGCCTGTCCTTTGGGGTAGGAACTCTAACTTGAAGCTGGAGTTCCCTGTCAGTTAATCTGGGGAAACCGGGCAGATCTTCGGTCCCCTTCAGAGCCTAGCCTCCAATAGTCCTGCTCTGCTAAGCTCTATCAGGTTCCTTCTAACCGTGACTCAGGTTCCATAGGAAGGCTACTCCGCCTGCAGTCGGTCATCTCAGCCGTGTTTCTAGGACCCAGTGCTGCTGGTCCTCTCGTCCCTCACACTCCTGGGGTGCAGGCTCCGGATAGGCTTTCTCTCTGTGGCTCGCATTATCTCTCCAGATTCTGTGCTCCTTACACCCCACTCCTCCAGGACGTGTGCTTCTGGTCTGTTCTGCTCAGCCTACCTTGGCCTACTGCTGTCTTTCAGCCTGGTCTGTGCTTCTCAGCCTGCTGCTGATCTGTGTCTTGGCTGCTCGGCACCCTGGGCCTACTGACTCCTTCCTCCTCCCCTTCTCACTATCTACCGTCTATTACCTGACCTGCTTGCTGTCCCACCCACTGTTCTCTAAACCCACCACCCCTTGCCCGCTTAGAGTTCCGGGCTTCGGGTTGGGTGCTGCCCTCTAGTTGGGTGTGGGATGTCTGTGAGGGTGTTGTGGTGCAACTGTCTTTCCTCCTACCTGGCTGCAGTTCCCTATGTGGCCTACTGGTCGCAGGGGTGCCACGCGTACACACGGCTCCGCTCCGTACACACTCGGCTCTGCTCCGTACACCTCGTACACACTCGGCTCTAATCCATACACCTCGTACACACTCGGCTCTAATCCATACACCTCGTACACACTCGGCTCCGCTCCGTACACCTCGTACACACTCGACTCTGCTCCGTACACACTTGGCTCTGCTCCGTACACCTCGTACACACTCGGCTCTAATCCATACACCTCGTACACACTCGGCTCTAATCCATACACCTCGTACACACTCGGCTCCGCTCCGTACACCTCGTACACACTCGGCTCTGCTCCGTACACCTCGTACACACTCGGCTCTGCTCCGTACACCTCGTACACACTCGGCTCCGCTCCGTACACCTCGTACACACTCGGCTCCTCTCCGTACACCTCGTACACACTCGGCTTTGCTCCGTACACCTCGTACACACTCGGCTCTAATCCGTACACCTCGTACACACTCGGCTCCGCTCCGTACACCTCGTACACACTCGGCTCCGCTCCGTACACCTCGTACACACTCGGCTCCGCTCCGTACACCTCGTACACACTCGGCTCTGCTCCGTACACCTCGTACACACTCGGCTCCGGTCCGTACACCTCGTACACACTCGGCTCCGCTCCGTACACCTCGTACACACTCGGCTCTGCTCCGTACACCTCGTACACACTCGGCTCCGCTCCGTACACCTCGTACACACTCGGCTCTGCTCCGTACACCTCGTACACACTCGGCTCCTCTCCGTACACCTCTACACACTCGGCTCCGCTCCGTACACCTCGTACACACTCGGCTCCGCTCCGTACACCTCGTACACACTCGGCTCCGCTCCGTACACCTCGTACACACTCGGCTCTGCTCCGTACACCTCGTACACACTCGGCTCTGCTCCGTACACCTCGTACACACTCGGCTCCCGCTCCGTACACCTCGTACACACTCGGCTCCGCTCTGTAAACCTCGTACACACTCGGCTCCGCTCCGTACACCTCGTACACACTCGGCTCCTCTCCGTACACCTCGTACACACTCGGCTCCGCTCCGTACACCTCGTACACACTCGGCTCTGCTCTGTACACCTCATACACACTCGGCTCCGCTCTGTACACCTCGTACACACACGACTCCGCTCCGTACACCTCGTACACACTCGGCTCCCCTCCGTACACCTCGTACACACTCGGCTCTGCTCCGTACACCTCGTACACTTTCGGCTCCTCTCCGTACACCTCGTACACACTCGGCTCCTCTCCGTACACCTCGTACACACTCGGCTCCGCTCTGTACACCTCGTACACACTCGGCTCCGCTCCGTACACCTCGTACACACTCGGCTCCGCTCCGTACACCTCATACACACTCGGCTCCGCTCCGTACACCTCATACTCACTCGGCTCCGCTCCGTACACATCGTACACACTCGGCTCCGCTCCGTACACCTCGTACACACTCGGCTCCGCTCCGTACACATCGTACACACTCGGCTCCGCTCCGTACACCTCGTACACACTCGGCTCTGCTCCGTACACCTCGTACACCTCGTACACACTCGGCTCTGCTACATCATCACAGGTCCTGTAAGCACAGAGCAGCCATATATGTGGTGGCGGCTCTGCAGGTGGAGGTATGTTGTTCTCTCCTCATGTTTCCCCTTATTATCTCCAGTCATTGTATTATTCCACAGGATCTTTCTGATGTTCCATCGTCATCTTCCCCCATTCAGGTCTCTACAATCTCGGATCCTCTCAGATCTTCTATAGAAGAGAATTCTCCTGATTGACCATCAAGGATGGATCTGGACAGGGACAAGATGGCGGAGAGGATCTTCCACCTCACCCTAGAGATCCTCTTCCTTGTTACTGGAGAGGTGAGAGATTGTGATGACAATGTCACATGACATCATTCTTATCTATGGACAGAATAACAGATGACAGAACTGGAGAGGTGAGGACTCTGGAAATGTCTGGAGACTGGAGATTTATTAATGTGTCTCTCCATAACCAGGATTACACAGTAGTGAAGAGCTCTAGTGATCTGTGCTGTCAGGACCCTGTGTCTGAGGGAAGAGCCCTGAGCCCAATCACGGGGCCTCCACCTCACCCCCTGATACATGAGGACATCAATGACCAGAAGATCCTAGAACTCACCTACAAGATGATTGAGCTGCTGACTGGAGAGGTGACACTGCTGGGAATGCTGCTGCTGCTGCTGGGACATTATACAGTAACGCTATGAAGGGATCGGGGAAAGATGACAATGGTATCATTGTATGTGTCAGGTTCCTATAAGGTGTCAGGACGTCACCGTCTATTTCTCCATGGAGGAGTGGGAGTATTTAGAAGGACACAAAGATCTGTACAAGGACATAGTCATGATGGAGGTTCCCCGGCCGCCCCTCACATCACCAGGTAATAGACAGGACTAAATACACACGGCCTATAATGATCTGTATGTAAAGAATGAATTCAGTCCTGTATGTGTCTCCTCCAGGTCTATCCAGTAAGAGGACAACACCAGAGAGATGTCCCCGTCCTCTTTTCCCACAGGACTGTAAACAAGAAGATCCCGATGTTCCTCCGGATCATCAGGTAGATGGAGAGAAGGTGTGATGAGATCTCCCTATGATGTGTAGACGGCTGTGAAGGTCTTGTGCTCAGTCTTGTTTTATCCTCCAGTATTCTATGTTTTATACTTGTGTAATGAGAACGGTGGAGATGGCAGATTACAGCTGATCATAGATGGGACTTCTCCATCTGTCTGTGACTTTTACAATCTTTGTTTCAGGGTGAAGATCTGCCCCATATTAATACTACAGAGACATATGTGAGGGGTGATGATGATCTGCCCCATATTAATACTACAGAGACATATGTGAGGGGTGATGATGATCTGCCCCATATTAATACTACAGAGACATATGTGAGGGGTGATGATGATGATCTGCCCCATATTAATACTACAGAGACATATGTGAGGGGTGATGATGATCTGCCCCATATTAATACTACAGAGATATATGTGAGGGGTGATGATGATCTGCCCCATATTAATACTACAGAGACATATGTGAGGGGTGATGATGATCTGCCCCATATTAATACTACAGAGACAGATGTGAGGGGTGATGATGATCTGCCCCATATTAATACTACAGAGACATATGTGAGGGGTGATGATGATCTGCCCCATATTAATACTACAGAGACATATGTGAGGGGTGATGATGATCTGCCCCATATTAATACTACAGAGACATATGTGAGGGGTGATGATGATCTGCCCCATATTAATACTACAGAGACATATGTGAGGGGTGATGATGATCTGCCCCATATTAATACTACAGAGACATATGTGAGGGTGATGATGATCTGCCCCATATTAATACTACAGAGACATATGTGAGGGGTGATGATGATCTGCCCCATATTAATACTACAGAGACATATGTGAGGGGTGATGAGTGGAGGACAGAGGAGATCCCTACAGATCACCGCCCAGGTGAGTAATAATCAGACATCGAAGATGGGAATTAAAGGTCAGAACCAAGTCAAGGTCAATATCTAGCGACAAGGCAGGTAACGGAAGGGTCCTCAAGTGAGAAGCAAAACATGAGGTCAACAAGTATCGTTGAAACGTCACGGGTTTTCAGTCGTTTAAACGATGTCATAACGACATTGTTGCATGTGACACGTCGATTCAACCAACCATAAGTCTGCTGATTGTTCATCGGAGGTTTTTGATCTGGACCTAAAACCAGACGATAATCGTCCGTCCAACCTGCAGCATCGCTGTGTGTGACACCTTGATAACGATGTTGTTAATGACTTCGCCTATTCAGAACTGAAGGATGTAGGGGATCAAACGACCGCAAGTATCGTACACTTGTCGCGTAATCGTTGCTATGTCGGTAAAGATATCTGTACGTGTGACATTTCACTAGCGACCATTAAACGACGTTCAAGCGATCTAGGTCAAGTTGGATCGTTGGTCGCCTCATTCGACCATTGAAGCGTGTAACGGGGCCTTAACGTTTTTACTTGCCTGGATACTTCATTATTGAACCAAAACTAGGGCTTATTTTTGAAGTAGAGCTTATAATTTAAGCATTCTCCAAAAAGACAGAATATTCCTGTTGGGGCTTATTTTCGCTGTTGGTCTCATTTTTGGGGAAATACAATAGACTGACTTACAGACCTACTTTTGATTCTCTATTAAAGTTTTCAGTAGAAAAGATCAGTGTCAGACACCATGAAGCATAAACCGATGATAACACTGACACAGAGCAGTGGAGAATTGTAAAGCAATCTGGTGGCCGAACATCACAATCTCTACATGAACGTCTACTGTTGCCATCACTGACATATATTGTGTATATATACATACCGTATATACTCGTGTATAAGCCGACCCGTGTATAAGCCGACCCCCCTACTTTTGCCCCCAAAACCTGGGAAAATTTATTGACTCATGTATAAGTCGAGGGTGGACCCCAGCACAGGTATACAGCCCCCAGCAGTGTGGTATACAGCAGCCTCCCCAGTGGTATATACAGGCCCCAGCAGTGTTACAGCAGCAGCCCCAGTGGTATATACAGCAGCAGCCCCAGTAGTATATACAGCCCCAGTGGTAGTATACACGCAGCCCCAGTAGTATATACAGCCCCAGTGGTAGTATACAGCCCCAGTGGTAGTATACAGCAGCCCCAGTGGTATATTCAGCCCCAGTGGTATATACAGCCCCAGTGGTAGTATACACGCAGCCCCAGTAGTATATACAGCCCCAGTGGTAGTATACACGCAGCCCCAGTAGTATATACAGCCCCAGTGGTAGTATACAGCCCCAGTGGTAGTATACAGCAGCCCCAGTGGTATATTCAGCCCCAGTGGTAGTATAGAGCAGCCCCAGTGGTATATACAGCCCCAGTGGTAGTATACACGCAGCCCCAGTAGTATATACAGCCCCAGTGGTAGTATACAGCCCCAGTGGTAGTATACAGCAGCCCCAGTGGTATATTCAGCCCCAGTGGTAGTATACAGCAGCCCCAGTGGTATATACAGCCCCAGTGGTAGTATACATCCCCAGTGGTAGTATACAGCAGCCCCAGTAGTAGTATACAGCCCCAGTGGTAGTATACAGCCCCAGTGGTAGTATACAGCAGCCCCAGTGGTATATTCAGCCCCAGTGGTAGTATACAGCAGCCCCAGTGGTATATACAGCCCCAGTGGTAGTATACAGCCCCAGTGGTAGTATACAGCAGCCCCAGTAGTAGTATACAGCCCCAGTGGTAGTATATAGCCCCAGTGGTAGTATACAGCCCCAGTGGTAGTATATAGCCCCAGTGGTAGTATACATACAACCCCAGTGGTAGTATACAGCCCCAGTGGTAGTATATAGCCCCAGTGGTAGTATACATACAGCCCCAGTGGTAGTATACAGCCCCAGTGGTAGTATACAGCCCCAGTGGTAGTATACAGTAGCCCCAGTGGTATATTGAGCCCCAGTGGTAGTATACAGCCCCAGTGGTAGTATATAGCCCCAGTGGTAGTATACAGGGCCCCAGCAGGGCCCCCCTCAAAGTTTGGCGCCCCCACCTCCCTTTATGGGCCCCCCCGCATGCAGCGCTGCGGATATACATTACCGGTCTAGCAGCTGTCACCCTCCGATGGCGGATCGCGGCTCCCGGCTCCGGGCTCCATCTTCCTCGCTGTCTTCCTGCTTTGTGACCGGGGCGCAGCGCGATGACGTCATCGCGACGCCGGCCGGTCACCTGACAAGCAGGAAGACAGCGAGGAAGATGGAGCCCGGAGCCGGGAGCCGCGATCCGCCATCGGAGGGTGACAGCTGCTAGACCGGTAATGTATATCCGCAGCGCTGCATGCGGGGGGGCCCAGAAAGGGAGGTGGGGGCGCCAAACATTTTAGGGGGCCGTATTGACTCGCGTATAAGCCGAGGGGGGGACTTTTCAGCCCAATTTTTGGGCTGAAAAACTCGGCTTATACGCGAGTGTATACGGTATACGTGAGACAATATAGAAATGAAAAATACACTTTGTTAGATCACAACTAAGAACAACAGATAAAAAATACAACCAGAAAAACCATGTAAGGCGGCCGTCACACGCTGAGATATCCTTAGCGATATTGTAAGCGATCACGTGCACGCGCGATCGCTTACAATATCGCTCACATCGCTGGTGAGATGTCACACAGACAGACTCACCAGCGATGCGGAGCCACGATCTCGCTCGTTACTATGGTACACATCGGGTAACTAGGCGCCGCGCGTCGCTTAGTTACCCGACGTGTACCATATAGTTACCATCTCCCAGCATAGGCTCTGTCGCTGGGAGATGGATCATCGTGGTGTCGTACACCACGATGATGCAGATCGTTGCATCGTTCATCGCTAGATCTGAGAACCGGAGCTCAGATCAGCGATGTCACGATCAAGCGATTTCACATCGTGAATCGCTTGATTACATGCAACGATTTCTTGCCCGATATTGCTTAAGCGATCAAAAAGGAGATCACTTAAACGATATCGGGCAAGATATCTCAGCGTGTGACGGCCGCCTAAAAGGGATAAACAAAATCACAAGAAAGACAAAGGAATGGGACATCTAGATCAGACCTGAATAAGTCCTAACCATCTTACATGTTTATTCAAAATGAAAGAAAAATGAGGGCACCACCTTCCAGGGGAACTCCAATTAGGAGGTGAACAAAGACGGGAGCCACAAAGTTACTCAAGGTGCCAGCAAAGCAAAATCCAAATTGAAGTAAAAGAAGAAAGCGGCACTCACCGAGGATGCTGTATGCGGTGTCCTTTATTGGGGATGCAGATACATAGTGCAGGGAGGGGGAACCGGGTGACGACGGCACCGTTTCGGGCGGGTCACAACTGTGACCCGTTGAAGGGCGTGAGCCCGAAACGGTGCCGTCGTCACCCGGTTCCCCCTCCCTGCACTATGTATCTGCATCCCCAATAAAGGACACCGCATACAGCATCCTCGGTGAGTGCCGCTTTCTTCTTTTACTTCAATCTTACATGTTTATTATGATGAATCACAAAAAACAATCAGAAAAACGTGCAAAAATACTCTGTTATAAAAAATAAAAAAAGTAAAAAGCAAGTGCTGCATAAAAAAGTGATAAAAAACAGGGTATTTAGTTGATACGTTTTTTGCAAAAAATGTATACGAAGCCGCTCTACCAAACGTCAAGGTAACCCGTATCAGAGCAGTCCCTATCTGTGTGTTCAAAAAACCTGACCATGTGAATAGTTACCTACATGAGCCGGGTCCAGACAGGTCCAGTGTCTGACACGGACTGACTGCAGAAGACGGCTTTCATGTGCAGGACCCAAAGGGAGTGGTGGGCGGCTCCCTTATCTTGCAGAAACAAGAAACAAACTAAACAGACACTAATGAGCCATCAACTAAATACCCTGTTTTTTATCACTTTTTTATGCAGCACTTGCTTTTTACTTTTTTTATTTTTTATAACAGAGTATTTTTGCACGTTTTTCTGATTGTTTTTTGTGATTCAGTCTTTTGGTGGTGTGAACAGTGTCCTACAGATCTGTTCACTGTGTGCATGGCTCATTAGTGTCTGTTTTATGTTTATTATGATGCATATTTTTATCTGTTGCTGTAGATTATAGCCCAATAAACCTTAGTTTTAATCCTCTCTTTATTGCTCGCACTTTTAGGCCGATAGTATATTAGGGGATTAATACAATATTTTTTGTAAATAGGCGGCTCACCATTCTCTTAGGCCAGGGTCATATTTGGGTTGTGTTGTCCGTCCAAACGTATCCATTGAAAAGCAGCACAAACGCAATGGAACCGGTGCATTAACGCATCCATAGACTTGCACTGAACAAACACATGCCAAACACATGTTTGAAAGAATGCATTTTTGCAACGCACCAAAAAACATTGCAGACCACGTTTTGATGTGCGTTGCAAAACACGCAAACTTTCAAACGCAGGCCTATTTTGGCATGTGTTTGTTCAGTGCAAGTCTATGGATGCGTTAACGCATCTGTTCCATTGTGTTTGTGCTGCTTTTCAACGGATCCATTTGAACGGACAGAACAACGCAAATGTGAACATAGCCTTACTCAGGTCACATTGGCGTCATTTTTCATTTTGTATAGAAATATGTATACAGAATCTTTATCAAACATAAGGAACTGTTATTGAAAGATAAAATCATTTTAATTCTTAGCAGATGACTGTGCTATCAAACCAGATACCCATGAAGAGCATGCCGTTATTCCAGCTATACCTCCAGGCCTTCAGAGCAAAAATCAATCGAAGCCTTTTCAACAGGTCCTCTCTTCTGATTCATCACATACGGTTAATCAAAGTGAAAGCCGCAGAATGGATGTGGAACATCAAACAGTGTCTGCAGGGAAGAAACCATTTTCATGTTCAGAATGTGGGAAATGTTTTACCCATAAAGCATATTTCCTTACACATCAGAGAACTCACACGGGGGAAAAGCCATTTTCATGTTCACAATGTGGGAAATGTTTTACTCAGAAATCAAATTTGCTTACGCATCAGAGAGTTCACATGGGGAATAGCCATTTTCATGTTCACAATGTGGGAAATGTTTTACTCAGAAATCAAATTTGCTTACGCATCAGAGTGTTCACATGGGGGAAAAGCAATTTTCATGTTCAGAATGTGGGAAATGTTTTAACCAGAAAGGAAATTTGCTTACACATCATAAAATTCACACAGGGGAGAAGCAATTTTCATGTTCAGAATGTGGGAAATGTTTTCCCGATAAAGGAAATTTACTTAAACATCAGAAAATTCACACAGGAGAGAAGCCATTTTCATGTTCAGAATGTAGGAAATGTTTTACCCATAAAGCATATTTCCTTACACATCAGAGAACTCACACGGGGGAAAAGCCATTTTCATGTTCACAATGTGGGAAATGTTTTACTCAGAAATCAAATTTGCTTACGCATCAGAGAGTTCACATGGGGGAAAAGCAATTTTCATGTTCAGAATGTGGGAAATGTTTTAACCAGAAAGGAAATTTGCTTACACATCTGAGAATTCACGCAGGGGAGAAGCCATTTTGATGTTCAGAATGTGGGAAAGGTTTTATCAAGAAATGAAGTCTTGTTACACATCAGAGAATTCACACAGGGGAGAAGCCATTTTTCTGTTCAGAATGTGGAAAATCTTTTAGGGATAAATCATATTTCCTTACACATAAGAGAATTCACACAGGGGAGAAGAAATTTTTCTGTTCAGAATGTGGGAAATCTTTTAGGGATAAATCATATTTCCTTACACATCAGAGAATTCACACAGGGGAGAAGACATTTTCATGTTCACAATGTGGGAAACATTTTTCCTGGAAATCATATCTTCTTCAACATCTAAAAACACACGTAGGAATATAGCAATATACTTATTTCATAGATCACATTATTGGGAGATTTTAGAAGAAGAAAATTCAACAGTTAGAACAAATTAAAGTGACAGAAAGAGAAAATAACTGTCAACACCAAATAATGATTAGGAAATAAAGAAGGTGTAATGATCTAGCGCGTACCATAAATATATATGTGCTACATCTACAATGTAACAGTCTGTCAATTCTGTACACAATTTTAAAGTTTATAACTATATATCAAATTGTAAAAACAAAAATAAAATTTCAAAATAAAATGTCTAAAATCAGTGTTATTCTCTCCTCTGCTTGTTGTGGTGAATCAAAGACGACTTCAAGCTAGGATGATAAGGTGTGTCTTGTATTGTTATTGCTTGAAGACTATCTTCTACACATAGGTATCTAAAGTGCTTGATGTTGGGTTAATCTTCTGGGGTTGGAGTTCTCGCTTTTTGCCACTAGGTGTCGCTCTATTTTATGCTGTTTGGTGCTAGTTAAGATGTTCCGGATTGGAGTATTCGCTATTGCTGGTGCTCCTTGCCTAATGGTCGCTTGTAGTGACAGTCTCTGGTCTCCCGCTGTTTCCTCCTTGACTCCTGCGGTGTCTGGGTGGCCCGGAATGGTTCGCATGTGCCCTGGCCACAGGCACAGCGTCCCACTTCCGGGTGAGAGTATACTCAGCGTCTGCTCTCCCAGGATGTGCGTCACAGGCTGGAGCTGTCAGGGGCCTCAGTCGGGGTGGAAGTCTCGTAGGTCACTGGGCGGTGCTGAGCAGTGTCTGACTGTGGAGTAAACGGGGTCAACGCGTTTCGTAGGCTCCGCCTACTTCATCAGGATGTTAGAGTTATTTACACTCTGTCCTGAGAAGTTGCTGTGCTGAAGTCCTTCCAGGAGTTCCCTTGCCTTGGGAGTAGCTGTGGTTCCTGATCCGTGGGTGGAGGTAGGGGCCCTCTATTCTGGCACCCTCGCTTTATACTCCTGAAGAACAAGTTGACAGACAGCTAAACTCTTTCCCATCGATGCATTGACTCAGTGTTAGCCATTAAAAGGTATCACAACTACAAGATTTGTATCTTGTTTCTCACACTGAGAGCAATCAACATTGAAATAGATTCAGTAACACGCCTACCAACATACATACATTCTTGACTTTCATAGTAGGGCCATTCCATGTCAAGTGAACCAATGATTATTACCTCTATATTTTTAATTCTTTTGAGATTTTGTTATTTGATAATAGAATGTCAGACAATGCAAAATGTGAAGAGAAAAATGTAAAAAAAAAAATTTTTTTAAATGATTTTCAAAGTTCGAAAAAAGTATGAATTTCGGTGTTGCCTGCCTTTACGTTTCTCCTCATAACTCAGGCTAGAAATAAGATAGAGAGACAAAATAAACACCGTTCTACTCAGAACTGTGCAGGCTTTCACCAGATATGTCACAAGAGGATCTTTGTTAATATTTTACCCATGCGATCACAAACGCACAATTTTAAAATGCATTTCCGAAAAATCGGCATCATTTAAATATTTCAAAAACTGCCCGTGTGTCTGCTGTGCTCTTAGCCACATCTGTACCAAATTTCAAGTTGGGATCGCGATGGGATCATATTTTAAAATATTTTACTATTAATAGCGTCAATGGGTCATTCCATATCAAGTGATCTAAATATGAATATTTTTTTTTACCTGACGTCTTTAGATTTTTAAAAAAAAAATTTTCTATTTGAAGTACTACTTTAGTTAATTACAAATTAAAAGTTTAGAATTTTTTTCTTAATCAGTTAATTTTTTACAGATATTTAAACTTTTAAAAAAGTGTGAATTTTGGCCTGGTATGGCTTTACATTTTTTTTATCTCGGGCTAGAAATAAGATAATGAAGCGAGAGAGGCATCATTTTACTCAGAACGGTAACAGCTTTCATTTGATATGTCACAAGACGATATTTTTTTATATTTTGTTTGGGAAAAATCAAATTAAAAATTTTGATGCGCAATTGTGAAATAAATGCAAGTTTGAAAATTGTGAAAAAATGCCTGTGTGTTACTTGTGTTCTTGGTTATATTTGTGTAGAGATTCAACTTCGGACCTGTCAAATTTATATATTTTTTATTTTATGGTTGTTTGAGTTATTACAACTTATTGAATTTTTATTTTATTTTTTTTACTCATACAACCATAAAATAAAAAAATATATAAATTTGACAGGTCCCAAGTTGAATCTCTGCACAAATATACATTTACATGCAACAAAAAAGAAACACAAAAAACAAATCCCATAAGTGCCAGGATAAATCCATCTTAATCGTCAGAACACAACGCTCAGCATTTTCAACCTGAATGCATTGAACAAACCAAAAGAAAAAAGGTGATCATATCCTCAAGTGTGATTAAACAAGATTAAAAGAACCAAAAATGTTAACCCCTATTTATACATGTAAATTTGTTTTCTATTATATCACTAAACATGTCATTTATGAAGTGTTTAATAAGAATAGTACAGTAGTTAAATCATCATTCTATAAAACATTAACTAATCAAACAATTAATAGTATGTTTTTAAAGTGGCCTTTTATCATCAATTTATCCCTTCTAGTGGGTGAAATGCAATCTTGTCCATAAGCGCTTACTAGCAATCGCCATTTCCTTTTGTGTCACAGTATGTACGGCCTGTCACTGTGTTCGGCTTCACCTGAGTTATTATCTGACTTTTGTGCACTTTTAAAATGTCTGGCTTTCTTGGATACACAAATGATGGCGCTGTACCAGAAGGATGCAATAAAGTCAATTCTACTTCTTCATTTTCACAGTCTTTGGAGAGTACAGTAGCCAGCCACCAGCGCCAACCATATTCACAGGTCACATAGCCAGTTATGTCATCCATTGCCAATCTTGTGCCGCCTTCTACCACTTTATGGACTTCACTGTTTTTACTGAATGAAAACATCCTTGTTTTTATTGCTGAGTGCCTTTGATGGGTTCTGCTTCCTGTAACCGATGTTTTAACAAACTCTCCTCCTCTTTGTAGTCCTGGTTTGTACAATATTCAATACAATATTGTTCATTCTCAGGTTGAGCCCTAACAAAGCTTTCGCCTATATGTCCTCTCCTGCTTCTAAGCTGTAACATATCAAAATAATACAGTAATGTCTAAAAATCATGGATTATTTGGTGAATATAGACCCCACACTTTTAGACCACAGGCTGAACAGATCTGAATTCAAGATTTTCGAGTTGACACTATAATAGTTAAATATTTTAAAATATGATCCCATCTCGATCCCAACTTTAAATTTGGTACAGATGAGGCTAAGCGCATAGCAGACACATGGGCAGTTTTGGAAAATTTTAAATTATGTCGATTTTTTTCGGAAATGTGTTTTAAAATTTTGAGTTTACGATCGCATGGGTAAAAAATTAACAAAGATACTCTTGTTTCATATCTGGCGAAAGCCTTGACAGTTCTGAGTAGATTGGTGTTTATTTTGTTTCTCTATCTTATTTCTAGCCCGAGATATGATAGAAAATGTAAAGCCATACCAGGCCAAAATTCACGCTTTTTTAAACCTTTAAAAATCTGTAAAAAATTAACTGATAAAGAAAAAAATTCCAAACTTTTTATTAGTAATTAACTAAAGTTGTACTTCATATAGAACACTTCATAAATGACATATTTAGTGATATAATAGAAAACAAATTTACATGTATAAATAGGGGTTAACATTTTTGGTTCTTTTAATCTTGTTTAATCAAACTTGAAGATTTGATCACCTTTTTTCTTTTGGTTTCTTCAATGCATTCAGGTTGAAAATGCTGAGCGTTGTGTTCTGATGATTAAGATGTATTTATCCTGGCACTTATGGGATTTGTGTTTTGTGTTTCTTTTTTGTTGCATATAAATGTTTTATTCAATACGTTGTAATAACTCATACAACCATAAAATAAAAAATATATAAATTTGACAGGTCCGAAGTTGAATCTCTACACAAATATAACCAAGAACACAAGTAACACACAGGCATTTTTTCACAATTTTCAAACTTACATTTATTTCACAATTGCACGTCAAAATTTTGAATTTGATTTTTCCCAAACAAAATATAAAAAAACATAGTCTTGTGACATATCAAATGAAAGCTGTTACCGTTCTGAGTAAAATGATGCCTCTCCCGATTTATTATCTTCTTTCTAGCCCTAGATAAAAAAAATGTAAAGCCATACCAGGCCAAAATTTGCACTTTTTTAAAACTTTAAATATCTGTAAAAAATTAACTGATTAAGAAAAAAATTCAAAACTTTTAATTTATAATTAAATAAAGTAGTACTTCAAATAGAAAAAAAATTTAAAAAATCTAAAGACGTCAGGTAAAAAAAAATATTCATATTTAGATCACTTGATATGGAATGACCCATTGACGCTATTAATAGTAAAATATTTTTAAATATGATCCCATCGCGATCTCAACTTGAAATTTGGTACAGATGTGGCTAAAAGCATAGCAGACACATGAGCAGTTTTTGAAATATTTAAATGATGCCGATTTTTCGTAAATGCGTTTTAAAATTTTGCGTTTGCGATTGCATGGGTAAAATATTAACAAGGATCCTCCTGTAACATATGTGGTGAAAGCCTGTATAGTTCTGAGTAGATTGGTGCTTATTTTGTCTCTCTATCTTATTTCTAGCCCGAGATATGATAGAAAATGTAATGTCATACCAGGCCAAAATTCGCACTTTTTTAAAACTTTAAAAATCTGTAAAAAATTAACTGATGAAGAAAAAAATTCAAAATTTTTTTTTGGTAATTAACTAAAGTTGTTCTTCATATAGAAAAAAAAATAAAAAAATCTGAAGGCATCAGGGAAAAAAATATTCATTTTTGGATCACTTGACATGGAATGACCCAGTAACGTTACTTTGTTAAAGTTTGTACTTCTATGTCGTACTCAGTGGTGGTCGTGTTTAGCCTCCTCACCTCAGCCACAGTTCCTACACCATATACACTCAAGTTATACACACGACTCCGCTCTGAACACGTAATACTTTCTCAGCTTCGCTGTGTACTCATCTTCCACTAGCGGCTCCACTCCGTACACCTCGTACACACTCGGCTCCGCTCCGTACACCTCGTACACACTCGGCTCCGCTCCGTACACCTCGTACACACTCGGCTCTGCTCCGTACACCTCGTACACACTCGGCTCCGCTCCGTACACCTCGTACACACAGCTTTGCTCCATACACATCGTACACATGTGACTCCGCTCCGTACACCTTGTACACACTCGGCTTCGTTCCATACACCTCGTACACACTCGGCTCCGCTCCGTACACCTCGTACACACTCTGCTCCGCTCCGTACACCTCGTACACACTCGGCTCAGCTTCGTACACCTCGTACACACTCGGCTCCGCTCCGTACACCTCGTACACACTCGGCTTCGCTCCGTATACATCGTACACACTCGGCTCCGCTCCGTACACCTCGTACACACTCTGCTCTGCTCCGTACACCTCGTACACACTCGGCTCTGCTCTGTACACCTCGTACACACTCGGTTCTGCTCCGTACAGCTCGTACACACTGGGCTCCGCTCTGTACACTTCGTACACACTCGGCTCCGCTCCGTACACCTCGTACACACTCGGCTCTGCTCCGTACACCTTGTACACACACGGCTCCACTCCGTACACCTCGTACACACTCGGCTTCATTCCGTAAACCTCGTACACACATGGCTCCGCTCCGTATACCTCGTACACACTTGGCTCCGCTCCATACACCTCGTACACACATGGCTCCGCTCCGTACACCTCATATGACTTGCCCTGGCAGGGGTCATGGGGTACTCGGAACCAGGCCCTTTCGACGTCGTCAGGGCTACAGGATGTCACAGGGGTGTGACCCGTTCTGTGGTCCCCTCATTGGGCGATCCGTAAAAATGGGGAATTTGAAAAAAGGATGAAAAGAAAAATCTAAAAATTAAAACAAAAGAGTTTGTGTCGTGACGCCACCCGTGGAATGCAGCCAGTATAGCCGCTGCTGCAGTCAGGACCTTTAGAGATGATGGGAGGTAGCAGTTAGGATGGTTTGGCTCTCCACAGGACGAGCGGGTCCCCAGTGCAACCATAAAATCTATGGTGGTGATAGGTTCATTGGGGGTGCTAGTTATGCCTGCTGGCTGCGCGACGGGATCAGAGTCACTCTCAAGGAGGCTCCAGCTGCCTGCTCAGCGTTTCAGTCTACCTCTCCTCAGGCACAGAATAAACAGTCTCACACATTGCTGAGTTTCAACCCGGTTTACTTTGCTTCTTTCGACAGGTGTTCAAGTTACAGGACAGTGCAGTGGCAGCTCCGGTGGTCTCTTAGCAGCCGGGATGGCTCATCCAGGTCACCCCCTTTCGTGTTCCTTTCCATGGGCCTTTCCTCTTAGCGCTGCCTTCCTCCAACGTCCTGCATGTGCCTCCGCACGCAAAGCTACGATCCAGCAGCCACGAGCCTGCGTTGGGCGACAGACCTGGTTCACTGGCCTTAGTACGGCGGCCTTCTTTTCGCTGCATCGGGGGTTCGAGGGTTGAGCCACGGAACATAAAGACCTCGCGCCCAGACGGTTTTGTGGTTGGAGCGTGGAGCTTCCTTGCCACTTCAGGGCCGATTCCCTGGTTCCTGTCCCGTCCTTTGGCTTCTCAGCTGATTCGGGCGCATGGGTGGATTGCTCACTACCCGAGCCCCTAGGACTCCTTATGTCTCTCTATGGCCTGTAGCCCGAGACCTAGAACAGCCTCATGATTGGTCAGGCCTCCGGGTTCGTGTCCTTTCAGTTTCATGTAATGATGGTTCTCTCTCCTCTCCATCTGACTGATTGACGGTCTTACTCCTCTCCTGAACTAACTACTCACTCTCCTCTCCTGATCTAACTTCCTGTAGTGTTTCCTGTTTGTTCCCTCTTTCCTGACTGTTTCCTGTGCTGACTTTCCACCCACCACATGTCTCCTCCCGCTGTCCCATAGGTGGACTTGGAGTCCTTTGCTCCGGGACCGGAGTGTGTTGGGTGTGTGTTTGGGTGACTGGACTTACTGATCCCAGTTGCTGCAAACTTCTAATGGCAGGGGCGCCACACATACATACACGACTCTCTGCTCCATACCCCTCGTACCCATTAGGCTCCGCTCTGTACACCTCATACACATATGGCTCCGCTCTATACACCTCGTACACACACAGCTCCGCTCCGTACACCTTGTACATGACTCACTGTGACCATGGAGTCTCAGGCGCGGTCTGTAGGTCACGGTTTGGTGCCTGAGGCTGTAGGCCCGGCGGTCAATGCAAAGAGGAAAAATAAAATAATAAAAAGGGGCTAGAATAAAGTTCTGGTTCGTGACGCCACCTGTAGGTTCCGGTGATGGCACCGGCGCTGCTGGATCCTCCGGGGTGATGGGCGGCAGCAAGATGGTATCGCTCCCTACAGGACAAGCGGGGTCCCATGAGTCGTGAGCTGCAATCGTGGAATAGGGCAGCTCAGTCGCTCCTGTTAAACAATGCAGGTAAAGCACAGTTCATGGAATAAGGCTCGGACATGCTGCTCACTCTGTACGGGTTCTTTACTCTGGTAAACGGCAACTTTACAAGGTATGCGATGCTGTTGGCTGAGGCAGTGGACCGGGTGGTTCAAGCAATGAGCAGCGTCCCTCTGAAGCTCCTCTGGTGTCCTTCTCTATCACCGTCTGTCCCTTCTCTTCGTTGCTCTGCTATACCCAATGGGAACACTGAGGGCCTTCGGCTGGGTCACCGCTACATGCAATTCTCTCCGCGGGCCCTGGCTCTCAATGGTGGGTTCTCCTGGTATAAGCTGCGGTAGTTGTTATTTGGTGGGTCGTGCTCCTGTAAAGCCTGTGACCACTCCGGGTTCTGTGGTTCAGGGATGAAACTGCTGGACCACGTCGGAGCCGGTACTCCGGGTTCTGGACTGGGCTCGGGTCTTCAATCACCCGCTCTGACTTTGCCCTCTTTCTCTTCTGGGCCACCAGGTTGAGGTGCCCTCCCAGTTAGCTGTCTCCGTTCTCTTTCTGTTCTTTCTCCACTCTGCTAGACCTGCAGCACAGCTTTATGCAGCTCCTGTCACGACTTGACTTCTGCACTGTTCTGTTCTCACTTCCTGATCTAACTCCTTGCTGCTCTCCCACTCACTAGATCACCTAGCTCTCTTCCCACCGGGACCTGTTACCCTAGCAACGGGTGTCTGATTGGTCCCCTATCACTAGGTGTGTGTGTGTAGTGTTGGAGCTTCAGGATTCTTCTACTCATTACCAGCCCAAAGGATATGGCACCTTCATTCAGGGGTGCAGTACCCTTTTGTGACGCACTCTTAGTGGGGCGCCACATACACACTCGGCTCGGCTCCGTACACCTCGTGCACACTCGACTTCTCTCCGTACACCTCGTATACACCCAGCTCCGCTCCGTACACCTCGTACCCACTCGGCTCCGCTCCGTACACCTCATACACATTTGGCTCCGCTTTGTACACCTCGTACACACTCGTCTCTGCTCCATACAGCTCGTACACACGCGGCTCCACTGCTTACACCTCATGCACATTCGGCTCTGCTCCATACACCTCATACACGTGCAGATCTGTTCCATATACCTTGTGCACTCGGTTCCGATCCGTACACCCTCGTCTCTGCTCCATACAGCTCGTACACATGTGGCTCTGCTCCGTACACCTCATACACAAGCGGCTCTGCTCCATACACCTCGTACACACTCGGCTCCGCTCCATACACTTCATACTCCCTCGGCTCCGCTCCGTACACCTCGTAGACACTCGGCTCCGCTCCGTACACCTTGTACACACTCGGCTCTGCTCCATACACCTCGTACACATGTGGCTCTGCTCCGTACACCTCATACACAAGCGGCTCTGCTCAGTACACCTCACACACCGTCGTACACCTTGTATACACTCGGCTCCACTCCGTACACCTCGTACACATGCAGCTCCTCTCCGTACACCTCGTACACTCGGTTCCGCTCTGTACACCTTGTACACCCTCGGCTCCGCTTCGTATACCCTGTACACATGCAGCTCCTCTCCGTACACCTCGTACACTTGGCTCTGCACCGTACATCTCGTACACTCGGTTCCGCTCCATACACCTCTTACACACGGCTCTGCTCCGTGCACCTGGTACACACTCAGCTCCACTTCATACACCTCGTACACATGCCGCTCCTCTCCGTACACCTCGTACACTTGGCTCCTCTCTGTACACCTCGTACATTCGGTTCCGCTCGGTACACCTCTTACAACCCCAGAGTGCTGCAGGAATGAAGTACTGTCATAGATAGACCATTATTTTTAATATTTAAAGATTCCATAATAACAGGGTCTGTACCACAGGACTGGCGTATAGCAAATGTGGTGCCAATATTCAAAAAGGGGACAAAAACTGAACTTGGAAATTATAGGCCAGTAAGCTTAACCTCTACTGTGGGTAAAATCCTAGAGGGTTTTCTAAGAGATGCTATACTGGAGTATCTGAAGAAAAATAACCTCATGACCCATTATCAACATGGTTTTACAAGGGACCGTTCCTGTCAAACTAATCTAATAAGCTTCTATGAAGAAGTTCTGGACTGGGCCAAGGAAATGCAGTGGATGTGGTGTATATGGACTTTTCAAAAGCTTTTGATACGGTGCCACACAAAAGGTTGATACATAAAATGAGGGCAATGGGGATAGGGGAAAATATGTGTAAGTGGGTTAAGAACTGGCTTAGTGATAGGAAACAAAGGGTGGTTATTAATGGAACACTCTCAGAATGGGTCACAGTTAACAGTAGGGTACCACAGGGGTCAGTGTTGGGCCCGCTTCTATTTAATATATTTATTAATGACCTTGTAGGGGGCATACAGAGTAGAATCTCAATATTTACGGATGACACTAAACTCTGCAGGGTAATCAATACAGAGGAGGACAATTTTATATTACAGGAGGATTTATGTAAACTAGAAGCTTGGGCTGCTAAATGGCAAATGAGCTTTAATGGGGATAAATGTAAAGTCATGCACTTGGGCAGAGGAAACAAAAGGTATAATTATGTGCTTAATTGTAAAACAATGGGAAAAACTGTCACTGAAAAAGACCTGGGTGTATGGGTAGATGACAAACTCACATTTAGTGGCCAGTGTCAGGCAGCTGCTGCAAAGGCAAATAAAATAATGGGATGCATTAAAAGAGGCATAGATGCTCATGAGGAGAACATAATTTTACCTCTATACAAGTCACT
This sequence comes from Allobates femoralis, assembly GCA_033576535.1. Taxonomy (NCBI): domain Eukaryota; kingdom Metazoa; phylum Chordata; class Amphibia; order Anura; family Aromobatidae; genus Allobates; species Allobates femoralis. Next base: position 500,094,503 of record JARQOC010000006.1, read on the forward strand.
AGTGCGACCACACTTAGAATACTGTGTACAATTCTGGTCTCCGGTGTATAAGACATAGCTGAACTAGAGCGGGTCCAGAGAAGAGCGACAAAAGTCATTAGAGGACTAAGGGGTCTGCAATACCAAGACAGGTTATTAGAGGACTAAGGGGTCTGCAATACCAAGACAGGTTATTAGAGGACTGAGGGGTCTGCAATACCAAGACAGGTTATTAGAGGACTGAGGGGTCTGCAATACCAAGACAGGTTATTAGAGGACTGAGGGGTCTGCAATACCAAGACAGGTTATTAGAGGACTGAGGGGTCTGCAATACCAAGACAGGTTATTAAACTTGGGGTTATTTAGTTTGGAAAAACGAAGGCTTAAGGGTGATCTTATAATAATGTATAAATATATGAGGGGACAGTACAGAGAACTTTCTAATGATCTCTTTACTCTTAGGCCTGAGACTGGGACAAGGGGGCGTCCTCTACAGAGATGGGGACAAGGGGGCGTCCTCTACATCTGGAGGAAAGAAGGTTTAATCATAATCACAAACGCGGATTCTTTACTGTAAGAGCAGTGAGACTATGGAACTCTCTGCCACATGATGGTGTAATGAGTGAGTCACTACTAACATTTAAGAAGGGCCTGGATGCCTTTCTTGAAAACTATAATATTACCAGTTATATATACTAGATTCTTTGATAGGGCGTTGATCCAGGGAATTAGTCTGATTGCCGTATCTGGAGTCAGGAAGGAATTTTTCCCCCAATATGGAGCTTAGTGTTGCCACATGGGTTTTTTTTTTGCCTTCCTCTGGATCAACATGTTAGGCTATGGGTTGAACTAGATGGACTTAAAGTCTCCCTTCAACCTTAAAAACTATACACATGGCTCTGCTCCGTACACCTGGTACACACTCAGCTCCACTCCATACACCTCGTACACATCTCCTCTGCTCTGTAAACCTCGTACACACTTGGCTCTGCTCCGTACACCTCGTACACACTCGGCTCTGCTCCGTACACCTCGTACACACTCGGCTCTGCTCCGTACACCTCGTACACACTCGGCTCTGCTCTGTACACCTCGTACACACTCGGCTCTGCTCCGTACACCTCGTACACACTCGGCTCTGCTCCGTACACCTTGTACACACTCGGCTCTGCTCCGTACACCTCGTACACACTCGGCTCTGCTCTGTACACCTCGTACACACTCGGCTCTGCTCCGTACACCTCGTACACACTCGGCTCTGCTCCGTACACCTCATACACACACGACTCTGCTCCGTACACCTCGTACACACTCGGCTCCGCTCCGTACACCTCGTACACACTCGTCTCTGCTCTGTACACCTCGTACACACTCGGCTCCGCTCCGTACACCTTGTACACACTCGGCTCTGCTCCGTACACCTCGTACACACTCGGCTCTGCTCCGTACACCTCATACACTCGGCTCTACTCCGCACACCTCGTACACACTCGGCTCCGCTCCATACACCTCGTACACATGCGGCTCTGCTCCGTACACCTCGTACACACTCGGCTCTGCTCCGTACATCTCGTACACACTCGGCTCTGCTCCGTACACCTCGTACACACTCGGCTCTGCTCCGTACACCTCGTACACACTCGGCTCTGCTCCGTACACCTCGTACACACTCGGCTCTGCTCCGTACACCTCGTACACACTCGGCTCCTCTCCGTACACCTCGTACACACTTGACCCCACTCCGTACACCTCGTACACACTCGGCTCCGCTCCGTACACCTCGTACACACTCGGCTCTGCTACATCCACACTCTAAATCCCTCCTGACCCCACTCATAAACTTCACCTCATCCAGCACCATACACTGAGGAGCTGATCATGTGACCCCTGACTCCTCCCCTCCATGTGACATCATCACAGGTCCTGTAAGCACAGAGCAGCCATATATGTGGTGGCGGCTCTGCAGGTGGAGGTATGTTGTTCTCTCCTCAGGTTTCCCCTTATTATCTCTAGTAATTGTATTATTACACAGGATCTTTATGATGTTAGGCTGGCTTCACATTGCGGGTTTGATCCGATCCGAGGCTGTCATGGTGAACCTTACAGCCCCGGATCGGACCAGCACACAGAATCGGAGGACTAATATGCCCTCCCGTCTGGTGTGCAGCCGCCACTGATGAATCAGGATCGCAGCTCGCACGGAGCTAGCCGCGGTCCTGAAACAACAGCGGCGTGCAGCTGCAGGTGTCCGGTTCCCGGATCCTCCCGGACCGTGGCAATCCGGCCCCATAGGCTCCCATGTTAGGGAGCGCCTGATTGCCCCAATTCGGGCAAATCCAGGAGTAGCCAATCAGAGGAGATATTCTCCTCTCGGACACAAAAACGCTGCAAGCAACGTGAGAGAATACTGAATTCTCCCGGATTGTCCTGGACAGAGAGCTGTCATCCGGCTTCTATTAATTCCCATAGCATACTATGGGGCCAAAATCCAGTTCGGGGCTGTCCGGTTTACACGGACACCCACGGATCAGATCACATGCAGTGTGAAGCCGGCCTTAGATCATCATCTTCCCCCATTCAGGTCTCTACAATCTCGGATCCTCTCAGATCTTCTATAGAAGAGAATTCTCCTGATTGACCATCAAGGATGGATCTGGATAGGGACAAGATGTCGGAGAGGATCTTCCACCTCACCCTAGAGATCCTCTTCCTTGTTACTGGAGAGGTGAGAGATTGTGATGACAATGTCACATGACATCATTCTTATCTATGGACAGAATAACAGATGACAGAACTGGAGAGGTGAGGACTCTGGAAATGTCTGGAGACTGGAGATTTATTAATGTGTCTCTCCATAACCAGGATTACACAGTAGTGAAGAGCTCTAGTGATCTGTGCTGTCAGGACCCTGTGTCTGAGGGAAGAGCCCTGAGCCCAATCACGGGGCCTCCACCTCACCCCCTGATACATGAGGACATCAATGACCAGAAGATCCTACAACTCACCTACAAGATGATTGAGCTGCTGACTGGAGAGGTGACACTGCTGGGAATGCTGCTGCTGCTGCTGGACATTATACAGTAACGCTATGAAGGGATCAGGGAAAGATGACAATGTATCATTGTATGTGTCAGGTTCCTATAAGGTGTCAGGACGTCACCGTCTATTTCTCCATGGAGGAGTGGGAGTATTTAGAAGGACACAAAGATCTGTACAAGGACATAGTCATGATGGAGGTTCCCGGCCGCCCCTCACATCACCAGGTAATAGACAGGACTAAATACACACGGCCTATAATGATCTGTATGTAAAGAATGAATTCAGTCCTGTATGTGTCTCCTCCAGGTCTATCCAGTAAGAGGACAACCGAGTGTGTCCTTTAAGAGTAACAAGAGATCGATGTCCTCGATATCGTGTGGAGAGAAGGTGGATGAGATCCTATGTGTGTGACGGCCTGAGGTCTTGGCCAGCTTGTTTTATTAGTAAGTAACTTGTGTAATGAGACGTGGAGATGGGATTACAGCTGTCATGATGGACTTCTCATGTCTACTGTCAGGTGAGAGCCAATTATACGGACTATGTGGTGTGAGTCGATTATACTACAGAGTTGACGCGATGTGATGATCTGCCCATTTTAGAGCAATGTGGGGTGATGATGTCTGACCCATATTAATGACTACAGGACATTGTGTAGGGGATGATGATCTGCCCATATTATCTACGAGACATAATGAGGGTGATGTGATCTGCCCATATATACTCAGAGACATAGTGTGAGGTGATGATACTGTTACCGAGAGTGAGTGTGAATCCCCATATTATACTCGGACATATGTGAGGGTGATGATGCAGATAACTGACATGTGTGTAGAGCCAATTTACTAGGACATATGTGAGGGTGATGAGATTGCCATATTATACTACAGAACATTGTGAGGGAACGGACGGATTACAATCGTAGTGAGATGACCTATAACTCAGACTTGTAGGTGATGATCTGCCTTTATAACAAGATATGAGGTGTGAGAGCAATATCAGGATGAGTGTGGAGACAATATACGGACTTGTGGTGAGACAATATACTGATATGGGTGTGAGACGATATATTGACTAGTGAGGGAGATGTATACTGTGTGGGTGAGATGATGAATACTGGACTATGTGGTGTGAGAGCAATATACTGCTATTGTGTGAGATCTGCAATGACTACGGACATATGTGAGGTGATGAGACGCCAGTGATACTGACTGAGGTGTGAGACAGATGTGATGGTGATGAGGGAGACAGGAGATTACAGTGACTGTCAGTGATGTGAGAGCAGAATACGGACTAGATTGTCAGTAGGCCTCCGAGTGATACTGGACCTGATGTGTGTGTGAGAGCAGAGTGATACTGGACCTGATGTGGTGTGAAGCAGAGTGATACTGGACCTGATGTGTGTGGAGAGCAGAGTGATACTGGACCTGATGTGTGTGTGAGAGCAGAGTGATACTGGACCTGATGTGTGTGAGGCAGAGTGATATGGACCTGATGTGTGGAGAGCAGAGTGATACTGGACCTGATGTGTGTGGAGCAGAGTGATACTGGACCTATGTGTGTGTGAGAGCAGAGTGATACTGGCCTGATGTGTGTGTGAGAGCAGAGTGATACTGGACCTGATGTGTGTGTGAGAGCAGAGTGATACTGGACCTGATGTTGTGTGAGAGCAGAGTGATACTGGACCTGATGTGTGTGAGAGCAGAGTGATACTGGACCTGATGTGTGTGAGAGCAGAGTGATACTGGACCTGATTGTGTGTGAGAGCAGAGTGATACTGGACCTGATGTGTGTGGAGAGCAGAGTGATACTGGACCTGATGTGTGTGGAGAGCAGAGTGATACTGGACCTGATGTGTGTGTGAGAGCAGAGTGATACTGGACCTGATGTGTGTGTGAGAGCAGAGTGATACTGGACCTGATGTGTGTGTGAGTGCAGAGTGATACTGGACTGATTGTGTGGTGAGAGCAGAGTGATACTGGACCTGATGTGTGTGAGAGCAGAGTGATACTGGACCTGATGTGTGTGAGAGCAGAGTGATACTGGACCTGATGTGTGTGAGAGCAGAGTGATACTGGACCTGATGTGTGTGTGAGAGCAGAGTGATACTGGACCTGATGTGTGTGAGAGCAGAGTGATACTGGACCTGATGTGTGTGAGAGCAGAGTGATACTGGACCTGATGTGTTGTGAGCAGAGTGATACTGGACCTGATGTGTGTGTGAGCAGAGTGATAACTGGACCTGATGTGTGTGAGAGCAGAGTGATACTGGACCTGATGTGTGTGTGAGAGCAGAGTGATACTGGACCTGATGTGTGTGTGAGAGCAGAGTGATACTGGACCTGATGTGTGTGTGAGAGCAGAGTGATACTGGACCTGATGTGTGTGTGAGAGCAGAGTGATACTGGACCTGATGTGTGTGAGAGCAGAGTGATACTGGACCTGATGTGTGAGAGCAGAGTGATACTGGACCTGATGTGTGAGAGCAGAGTGATACTGGACCTGATGTGTGGAGAGCAGAGTGATACTGGACCTGATGTGTGTGAGAGCAGAGTGATACTGGACCTGATGTGTGTGAGAGCAGAGTGATACTGGACCTGATGTGTGTGTGAGAGCAGAGTGATACTGGACCTGATGTGTGAGAGAGAGCAGAGTGATACTGGACCTGATGTGTGTGTGAGAGCAGAGTGATACTGGGACCCGATGTGTCTGTGAGAGCAGAGTGATACTGGACCCGATGTGTCTGTGAGAGCAGAGTGATACTGGACCTGATGTGTGTGTGAGAGCAGAGTGATACTGGACCTGATGTGTGTGTGAGAGCAGAGTGATACTGGACCTGATGTGTGTGAGAGACAGAGTGATACTGGGACCTGATGTGTGTGTGAGAGCAGAGTGATACTGGACCTGATGTGTTGTGAGAGCAGAGTGATACTGGACCTGATGTGTGTGTGAGAGCAGAGTGATACTGGACCTGATGTGTGTGTGAGAGCAGAGTGATACTGGACCTGATGTGTGTGTGAGAGCAGAGTGATACTGGACCTGATGTGTGGTGTGACAGCAGTGAGTGATACTGGACCTGATGTGTGGTGGAAGTGTATGACGAGGGTGAGAGAGTGATACTGGACCTGATGTGTGTGAGAGTAGAGTGATACTGGACTTGATGTGTGGTGAGAACAGAGTGATACTGGACCTGATGTGTGTGTGAGAGCAGAGTGATACTGGACCTGATGTGTGTGTGAGAGCAGAGTGATACTGGACTGATGTGTGTGAGAGACAGAGTGATACTGGACCTGATGTGTGTGTGAGAGCAGAGTGATACTGGACCTGATGTGTGTGTGAGAGCAGAGTGATACTGGACCTGATGTGTGTGAGAGCAGAGTGATACTGGACCTGATGATGTGTGAGAGCAGAGTGATATGGACCTGATGTGTGTGGAGAGCAGAGTGATACTGGACCTGATGTGTGTGTGAGAGCAGAGTGATACTGGACCCTGATGTGTGTGTGAGAGCAGAGTGATACTGGACCTGATGTGTGTGTAGAGCAGAGTGATACTGGACCTGATGTGTGTGTGAGAGCAGAGTGATACTGGACCTGATGTGTGTGTGAGAGCAGAGTGATACTGGACCTGATGTTGTGAGGGAGTGTGGAGATGGTGTGAGAGCAGAGTGATACTGGACCTGAGGTTACTGTGATGTGTGTGGAGAGCAGAGTGATACTGGACCTGAGTGTGGTGTGTGAGAGCAGAGTGATACTGGACCTGATGTGTGTGAGTGAGGCAGAGTGATACTGGACCTGATGTGTGTGTGTGAGAGCAGAGTGATACTGGACCTGATGTGTGTGTGAGAGCAGAGTGATACTGGACCTGATGTGTGTGTGAGAGCAGAGTGATACTGGACCTGATGTGTGTGTGAGAGCAGAGTGATACTGGACCTGATGTGTGTGTGTGAAGCAGAGTGATACTGGACCTGATGTGTGTGTGAGAGCAGAGTGATACTGGACCTGATGTGTGTGTGAGAGCAGAGTGATTACTAGGACCTGATGTGTGTGTGAGAGCAGAGTGATACTGGAGCTGATGTGTGTGGAGAGCATGAGTGATACTGGACCTGATGTGTGTGAGAGCAGAGTGATACTGGAGCTGATGTGTGTGTGAGAGCAGAGTGATACTGGACCTGATGTGTGTGTGAGAGCATGAGGTGATATGGAGCTGATGTGTGTGTGTGAGAGCAAGAGTGATACTGGACCTGATGTGTGTGTGAGAGCAGAGTGATACTGGACCTGATGTGTGTGTGAGAGCAGAGTGATACTGGACCTGATGTGTGTGTGAGAGCAGAGTGATACTGGACCTGATGTGTGTGTGAGAGCAGAGTGATACTGGACCTGATGTGTGTGTGAGAGCAGAGTGATACTGGACCTGATGTGTGTGTGAGAGCAGAGTGATACTGGACTGATGTGTGTGTGAGAGCAGAGTGATACTGGACCTGATGTGTGTGTGAGAGCAGAGTGATACTGGACTCTGATGTGTGTGTGTGAGAGCAGAGTGATACTGGACCTGATGTGTGTGTGGAGCAGAGTGATACTGGACCTGATGTGTGTGAGAGCAGAGTGATACTGGACCTGATGTGTGTGTGAGAGCAGAGTGATACTGGACCTGATGTGTGTGAGAGCAGAGTGATACTGGACCTGATGTGTGTGATGAGAGAGCAGAGTGATACTGGACCTGATGTGTGTGTGAGAGCAGAGTGATACTGGACCTGATGTGTGTGTGAGAGCAGAGTGATACTGGACCTGATGTGTGTGTGAGAGCAGAGTGATACTGGACCTGATGTGTGTGAGAGCAGAGTGATACTGGACCTGATGTGTGTGTGAGAGCAGAGTGATACTGGACCTGATGTGTGTGAGAGCAGAGTGATACTGGACCTGATGTGTGTGTGAGAGCAGAGTGATACTGGACCTGATGTGTGTGTGAGAGCAGAGTGATACTGGACCTGATGTTTTTGTGAGAGCAGAGTGATACTGGACCTGATGTGTGTGTGAGAGCAGGAGAGTGAACTGACTGGACCTGATGTGTGTGAGAGCAGAGTGATACTGGACCTGATGTGTGTGTGAGAGCAGAGTGATACTGGACCTGATGTGTGTGTGAGAGCAGAGTGATACTGGACCTGATGTGTGTGAGAGCAGAGTGATACTGGACCTGATGTGTGTGAGAGCAGAGTGATACTGGACCTGATGTGTGTGAGAGCAGAGTGATACTGGACCTGATGTGTGTGAGAGCAGAGTGATATCCCTGTGGAGAGCAGGTATGATGTCTCCTTTCTTTTGGGAGGGTCTGCTTTCTGTAATGAAGGGTCCTGCTGTATTCTTTATATTGCCTGTTACATGCTTCAATATCGTTAATGATATCGTTGAAACATCACAGATTTTCAGTCATTTAAACAATGTTGCAACGACGTCGTTGCGTGTGACACGTCAATTTACCTAACGATAAGTCTGCTGATTGTTCATCGGAGGTTTTTGATCTGGACCTAAAACCAGACGATAATCGTCCGTCCAACCTGCAGCATCTGTGTGTGACACCTTGATAACGATGTTGTTAATGACTTCGCCTATTCAGGACTGAAGGATGTAGGCGATCAAACGACTGCAAGTATCGTTCGCTTGTAGCGCAATCGTTGCTGCGTCGTTAAAGTTATCTGTACGTGTAACATTTCACTAGCGACCATTGAACGACGTTCAAGTGTTCTAGGTCAAGTCGGATCATTGGTCGGCTCATTCGACCATTGAAGCGTGTAACGGGTCATTAACTTTTTTAGCTGCCTGGATACTTCATTATTGAACAATAACTAGGGCTTATTTTTGGAGTAGGGTTTATAATTTAAGCATTCTCCAAAAAGAAAGAATATTCCTGTTGGGGCTTATTTTCGCTGTTGGTCTCATTTTTGAGGAAATACAATAGACTCAGTTACAGGCCTATTTTTGATTTTTTTATTGAACTTTTCAGTAGAAAAGATCAGAGTCAGACACCGTGAAACATAAGACAAAGCTGACTCAGAGAAGTGGAGAATTGTAAAGCAACCTGGTGGCCGAACATCACAATCTCTACATGAACGTCTACTGTTGCCATCCATGACTTATATTATGTATATAAACACGACAGAGCAATAATAATACACATCATCCTTGCAGCCAAAAACAATATCGCAGCGAACCGGAAAAACGATCTTCCACCAAAAATAGAAGAAACAATTGAAAAAATTGCTTGCCACAATGCAGTCGAATTCTCCTATTCACTTCGGAATAATCTCCTGAATAAATATCAATTCAAATGGAAAGATTGGAACCTCCTATATCCCCTTTCCCCTATTGGCTTGAGAGACCGGAACTCCATAGAGCCAATACCTAAACAATTAGCCTGCACGAAGTCTAGCAGAGTCAATATACTAGAGGTTGTTAATAAACAATCTAGTTACCACTAGTAGAGTCCATGACCCTCCTCTTATTATAGGCATGGACATACAACGCGAGTTTTCCACCATAACTTGTAGTATAGTTCTCACAAACTTGTATTATAGTTCCCAGGAGACTAGTCGAAGTATTAACTCATTATATATTAGTCCATTACCTAGACATACTTGGATTGGAATCCCAAAGGCTGATAAATCTTTCCATATTGAGATGTTGAACGTTAGAATGTTTACCCTTTCTTTTACTTAGATACATGCAACAATAATCTCTGATAACTGGATCCCTACATTTGTACAAATTTTCGTCCCTTTACGTTATTTTGATATATTTGATGTACTGATATATTGGATATGTTTACTATCTTGTCATCATATACCTGCTAACTTAAAACCAATAAAAACCATTGGAATATATAATGTATATGTACATATACGTGAGACACTATAGCAATGAAGAATACACTTTGTTAGATCACAATTAAGAACAACAGATAAAACATACAACCAGAAAAACCATGTAAGAGGGATAAACGTAATCACAAAAAAGACAAAGGAATGGGACATCTGGATCAGACCTGAATGAGTCCTAAGCATCTTACATGTATTTTACAGAGTGTATTTTTATCTGTTGCTGTAGATTGTGATCTAATAATGATTAGTTTTAATCCTCTCTTTATTGCTCGCTCTTTCCTGCCGATTGTATATTAGGGGATTAATGCAATGGTTTTTGTAAATAGGCGGCTCACCACTCTCTTAGGCCAGGGTCACATTTGCGTTGTTCTGTCCGTTCAAACAGATCCATTGAAAAGCAGCACAAACGCAATGGAACCGATGCGTTAACGCATCCATAGACTTGCATTGAACAATCGCATGCCAAAATAGGCATGTGTTTGAAAGAATGCATTTTTGCAACGCACCAAAAAACGTTGCAGACGGCGTTTTGATGTGCGTTGCAAAACACGCATACATTCAAACGCATGTGTTTGTTCAGTGCAAGTCTATGGATGCGTTAACGCATCGGTTCCATTGCGTTTTTGCTGCTTTTCAACGGATCCGTTTGAACGGACAACACAACGCAAATGTGAACATAGCCTTACTCAGGTCACATTTGTGTCATTCTTCATTTTGTATAGAAATATGTTTACAGAATCTTTATCAAATATAAGGAACTGTTATTGAAAGATAAAATCATTTTAATTCTTAGCAGATGACTGTGGTATCAAACCAGATACCCGTGAAGAGCATTCCTCTATTCCAGCTATACCTCCAGGCCTTCAGAGCAAAAATCAATCGAAGCCTTTTCAACAGGTCCTCTCTTCTGATTCACCACAGACTGTTAATCAAAATGAAAGCCGCAGAATGAATGTAGAACATCAAACAGTGTCTGCAGGGAAGAAACCATTTTCATGTACAGAATGTGGGAAATGTTTTAATCGTAAATTACATTTGCTTACACATCATAAAAGTCACACAGGAGAGAAGCCGTTTTCATGTTCAGAATGTGGGAAATGTTTTAACCAGAAAGGAAATTTGCTTACACATCAGAGAACTCACACAGGGGAGAAGCCATTTTCATGTTCAGAATGTGGGAAATGTTTTACCCATAAAGGAAATTTACTTAAACATCAGAGAACTCACACAGGGGAGAAGCCGTTTTCATGTTCAGAATGTGGGAAATGTTTTACCCATAAAGTAAATTTCCTTTCACATCAGAGAATTCACACAGGGGAAAAGCCATTTTCATGTTCACAATGTGGGAAATGTTTTACTCAGAAATCAGATTATCTTATCCATAAGAGAAATCATACAGGGGAGAAGCCTTTCTCATGTGCAGAATGTGGGAAATGTTTTAATCGTAAATCAAATTTGCTTGCGCATCAGAGAGTTCACACAGGGGAGAAGCAATTTTCATGTTCAGAATGTGGGAAATGCTTTAATTGCAAATCAAATTTGCTTACACATCAGAGAATTCACACAGGGGAGAAGCCATTTTCATGTTCAGAATGTGGGAAAGGTTTCACCCATAAAACACATTTACTTAAACATCTGAAAACTCACACAGGGGAGAAGCCATTTTCATGTTCAGAATGTGGGAAAGGCTTTATCAAGAAATCAAGTCTTGTTACACACCAGAGAATTCACACAGGGGAGAAGCCATTTTTCTGTTCAGAATGTGGGAAATCTTTTAGGGATAAATCATATTTCCTTACACATCAGAGAATTCACACAGGGGAGAAGACATTTCCTTGTTCACAATGTGGGAAATGTTTTACCAATAAATCAAGTTTCCTTATACATCAGAGAATTCACACAGGGGAGAAGCCATTTTCATGTTCAGAATGTGAGAAACATTTTTCCCGGAAATCATATCTTAATCAACATCTAAAAACACACGTAGGAATATAGCAATTTATTTGCTTCATAAATCACATTATTAGGAGATTTTAGAGGAAGAAAATTTAACAGTTAGAACCAAATTAAAGTGACAGAAAGAGAAAATAACTGTCAACACTGAATAATGATTAGGAAATAGAGATGAGAGAATTTCCAATTAGTCCATGTCACGAACACCACTACTATTAATCTGTCATGAACACCAATCGCTTATGACACACATTCCTCAGATGCAACCATAAGGGTGACTACGTTTCCCGCTCACTCGTCCACTCACCTATCTTAGGCTAGGGTCACACTTTAAACCTTAAATGCGTTCACCGCATCCAGGACCCATAGAGACTATGTGTATTCTATAAAAGTTGAAAATCAATAAATAAATGCTTGTACAATGTCACTAGGGGGTGCCCAGTCCCCCTAGAGACCTTACACCCACTCAGGTGGGCATATCCAGCTATAATCTGTTCTGTCCAAAAGCGCTGGGCTCCTCAGAGTGGCGCGCATGACCCCACAAACTGCCCCCCCCCCTGTATCTTTATACCTGTCCCTGCACCCCCTTTTAGCCTTTATAGCCATCCCTTTTGCAGATCCAAACGATGGTGTAAAGTATAGAATAGAGGTTATAATCACCTCCTCCTGTGTGAGTTCTCTGTGTCTGTAAAAATGTCCAAAGGCGGGCTGTTGCTGCTCCCTCCGCCCACTTAGTAAGTATGCACGCCCCCTCTGCGCTTGCTTCAGTGCTGAGAGCCTGGCCGCGTCATGAAAGGGGCAGGGCTAAAATCGTCATAGCGGTAGCCCCGCCCCTTTCATGACGCGGCCAGGCTCTCAGCACTGAAGCAAGCCCAGAGGGGGCGTGCATAATTACTAAGCGGGCGGAGGGAGCATCAGACAGCCCCGCCTTTAGACATTTTTACCGACACAGAGAACTCACACAGGAGGAGGTGATTATAACCTCTATTCTATACTTTACACCATCGTTTGGATCTGTAAAAGGGATGGCTATAAAGGATAAAAGGGGGTGCAGGGACAGGTATAAAGATACAGGGGGGTAGCAGTTTGTGGGGTTATGCACGCCGCTCTGAGGAGCCCAGCGCTTTTGGACAGAACAGATTATAGCTGGATATGCCCACCTGAGTGGGTGTAAGGTCTCTAGGGGGACTGGGCACCCCCTAGAGACATTGTACAAGCATTTATTTATTAATTTTCAACTTTTATAGAATACACAGCACTTTGCTTATCTCGGCGGCAGCTGGGATGAGCAAAGTATATGTGGGAACCGCATTGCTCAGGATTACACATCCTGATTACACATCCTCAGCAATCCGGTTCCCGCATTGCGGATGCTAAAACCGCTCCGAAAACTGCAGCCTGCATGATTTTTCACGCAGGCTGCAGAGCCGGAGACGGAAATCGGATTGCTTGTGAAGCAATCCGGTTTTTAACATTGGCTCCTATGGGGAGCGTTTCTTGATCCGGTTTTGAGCCGTAGATGTGACCCTAGCCATAGTAGACCAACAATGAACTCCCCACAAACAGTCCCCACATTCACGCTTCACTTTACACTGCCGCTACTCGCCATTTTTTCAAGCCATGGTGACTCCTGCCCTGGGCAACACACTGATATAAGCACACCCGGATTTCCCAAGTTCCTAAACAGTTCACTAGTTGCCCTCTGGCTACCATGCAACACGACCGAGCTATTATCTCTGCTCAAGATCGTGGTTATGTTAGAGCAATGAAAAAAAAAAATTAAAAAATGATAGAAAAGTATATAATAGAACAGAACTTAAATATTCTTCTGCTTAAATATATATGCTTAAATATTACAAAAAGTTTACCAACATAAAGAAATACATAAAACAAACAGTCCAATAAAAAGGATAATTAAAGAAACCTTATATGATTGGATCATGACACTATTTTGTGGAGAAGAAAAGTTTGTAGTACAGAATGAAAGTACGAATGTGTCGCGCCCTTAGATTGCGCTGACTGTTGGATGTTGCTGTGTGTGTTTATGTTTGCATTTCTTCAGGAGCTGCAGGAGGTTCGGGTGTGAAGGTCTTGCTCAGCTGCTAGTTGATGTGAGGTTCGGGTGTGAAGGTCTTGCTCAGCTGCTAGTTGATGTGAGGCTTGGGTGTGACTCACCTGCAATCCCCTCCCCCTGGCCTTTACGTAGCCTTCCCTCTCCCCTGTCAGATGCCATTGTTAGGGTGGAGGCACACTGGCGTGAGACTCGTGCGATTGCAATGCGTGAAAAAAACGCATTGCACTCGGACTAGTGTTGCCCTATCAGGCAGGGCACACTGGTGTGAGTCCCCAGCACCTAACTCGCACTGCGAGTCAGAAGCGAGTGCAATCGCAGCATGCTGCGATTGCACGCGATTCTGACGCGGTGAGGGCAATGCAAGTGTATGGGGGCAAGAAAATCTCGCCCCCATACAGCACACTGTGCGAGTGTGGCGCCAAAAACGCTTTAAACTCGCTGGCTGTCAAAGCCGTCAAGTTTAAATTTCCCGCTGTGCTGTACAGTAAGCCATCATCTTGTACCACTGTGACAGCAGCGGTACAAGATGTTTAGCTAAGACAATGCTGATTATAGTAAAATAATGTAGCCTGGGGTTATTTTACTGATTAACCCCTTCAGCATCCTCTGGACCGCATGTGTGCGCAGAGGATGCTGAGAGGCTGTAAACCCAGTGCTGAAGGGGTTAATATGCGGCTGGTGTAGTGGGGGACAAAAACCACAGCCATTTAATTTCTTCCCCACTAAGTGATTTTCCTGGAACGTGAGTGGTAACATCTCAAAGTATCCAGATTATAATGTAAGGAGCTTACCCATGTGTGCTGGATAGCAGAAGACCACAACTCCGACCCGTGTGCCCAACGCCGTTTCGGTATATTCCTTCTTCAAGGGCAACAGTGCCTGTGTCCCTTCTAAATCCCATTTATACCCCGCATCACCCCGCCCGCCATGCAGCCAGCCCAGCTGCACCGCCGTCACGCGCCCAATGACGTGTCCACGTTGTTACGGCGCCTCTATGCCACGCAATGACGCTTCAGCGTTTTCCAGGTACCGCCGCCCGTCATACGCAGTGGACAATCTGAGGCGTCGGGTGTAGGCACCCCTTGGCGCATGCGCGCAACCAAGTCAGCATTGGAAAGGACCTGTGTGCAGCGGAAATAATCGAATACAAAAAATAGCCAGAGGTGTAGCGTACAACCAAATAGGTAGAGAGAAGAAAAAAGGGGGGCATGTTACCCTAGATGTCACTCCTGCATCACCCTACCTGTCAGTGGAGGGTATGATGCCCTAAATGTTTTTGGCACCACCATTCAAGTCCGGATTTCTCAGATATCCCTCTATGAACCTACACTCATATCGGTGCTGTGAAGTTTCAAACGTGAAAATGCACCACTGGAAAAACGTCCATATAAGACTTGTTTTTTTTGTAGTTCCGGCCACTTGAAGATGTAGATAAGGGGCCTTACAAAGAGTCGAGATCCCAACACGGTTCCCATCAGTTCGTCAAGCATTGGGGTTCATCAGGGGTATAACAAATCAAAGTTCTCTTAATATATAAATGGGCTGAAAGCTGAGTGTACTGCCATTTCCCCAAAAGAAGGGACATCCGTCGAAACAAGCGTCGGGACAGTGCCACTGCATTACAGCTCCGGTAACTCTATTTGGCTCTTATCTCCAACATGAATTATTACTCTTGGGTTTTTCATTTTGCAACTGATGTATTTTTAATATAAACTTTTCCACTGGGTATTTATATATTTGCATATTTGAGCCATTTACTGCAGATTTTTTATTAAAGCTTGTTATTGTTCCAGCAAGAGAAAGGTGAAACAGATGAGGTTTAGACCTTTTAGCTCCTGGTATGAAGTCAGTAAGACAATCACATGACATACGTGCGGTAGGATAGCACACTTGGTCTAAAAAAAAAACATCAAGTCTTGAATAAATTCTGTAAGTTGAGTCCTCACGGAAGCCAAGGGTCTCCATAGACATCTGGAAAAGCAAGAGTCACCCCATGACCTAATCTCTTGAGTCTCCCAATTGATGACAGGATTGTGGCTGATTAACCATAACAGGCCTAAGACTTCATTCACACGATGCGTTTTTGTTAGCAGCGGGTTGATCAGCGTGATGTCCACAGTGAGCAACAGAGAATGTTCATTTATTCAGAATTAACAACATCCAGCTTATAACATGAGAATAGGATCAATCTGGTTTCTGGAGAGGGAGAGAGAAGTCTGCTGTGACTTTCAGCTTTCAGCTCCACACTAGAATGTATATGCTGGGAGCAGGGGAGGAACATCCTGTCTCTGAATGAGGACCTTTTTTTTGTATAACTTTGTTGACATCTGAACAATATGCATGCAGACATAAAATCACATCATATTAAACAAACAATAGTTGTTGCAATACATACAGATCAATATGCATTAGGCCAACACCCCGACTCAACAACTACTTATTCTGTTAGTCCCATAGCGGTTCTCAATCCTTGGAACCTAGGTCGTGGCAATGGCTTGGTCAAAATGTCAGCTACCATCTTATCAGTCTCACAATAAACAAACTGATTTATGCCACAATCTATCAAATCATGTAGATGATGACATCTGACGTCGATGTGCTTAGTTCTAGCACTGATCTTCTCACTGCATGCTAGTTTAATGCATCCTTGGTTGTCCTCATACATCACCGTTGGCTGAGTTAACAGTTTACCAAGATCATCCATCAGTTGTTTTAGCCAAATGATCTCCTGACTTGCATAGGCTGCGGACACATACTCAGCTTCTGTGGATGACAAAGCAACAGATACTTGTTTTCTGCTAGACCAGGTGATTGAACTTTCTCCAAGTTTAAATATGTATCCGCTTGTGGATTTACGATCATGTAAATCACCAGCCCAATTTGCGTCAGCATAGCCGGTGAGTTTTAGATTTCCTGCTGCAGACAATTTTAAATTTACCCCTTGTGTCTCTTTTAAATATCGGAGAACTCTTTTAACGGCATTCCAGTCATTTTGGCGCGGTTTCTCCACATATCTGCACAATATTCCAACTGCTGTTGTAATATCTGGTTGTCGATATTTCTCATTGTTAGGCAACAGGTCATCTTCTTCCAGTTTCAGGTAGGATGATTCCATTGGCGTTGATACACCTTTGGCTTCTGTACTTGATTGCCTTTTTACCCTGTGGCAACTCAGTGAGTTTCCAAGTTTGAAGTTGATGAAGCGAGTTCATTTCTTCATTAGTGGCATTGATCCACTTTGTTCTTTCATGAGCAGGTAGTTTTTGCATTTCATCCCATGACTGTGGCTCTGACTCAGGTAGTGTCTTGACAATGTAGGATAGACGCTTAGCTGGTATTCCTGTTTGATCTTGACGATCGTCTGATTTCAGGTTCACTTAGGCTTTCTGTTGTTCCTTTAGTGGTTGAAGAATCTAGCCAGACTTCTACATTCTCTCTTTCGTTGTCTTGTGATTGTGACTGGGAACCTTGGGTGACACAAAATTTTCATCAATCACTACATCTTTGCTTATTGTGACCTTGTTTGTCTCTGGGTGTAGAATTCTATAACCTTTCTGGGTTTCACTGTAACCTACCAGAATGCCTTCCTTAGCGTGAGATTCCCACTTAGTTCGTTTTTCTTTGGGAATGTGTGCAAATGCTTTGCTTCCGAAAATCCTTATGTGCTGTAGTTTTGGCTTTGCACTATTCCATTGCTCAAATGGAGTTTTCTCTGTCGCTTTACCTGGTAGTCTGTTCTGAAGATAGCAAGCCGTCATAATAGCTTCGCCCCAATATACTGTAGGCAGATTTGCATCAAATAACATACTCCTTCCGCTTTCACAGAATGTTCGGTTCCTTCTTTCTGCTACACCATTTTGCTCAGGGTTGTATGGTACAGTAGTCTGAAATATGATTCCATTTCTCTTTAAAATGCTCTGTGTCTCATTACTTGTTTTGTAAGCTTTTTCACGGATAATAGATTACTTTCAAGACTAGGCACATATAGCACACCCTTCACAGGAATCATTCTGCTTTGCGTTGCAGAGATGCTACAATCAATATAACCATCTATGCCTTCTGAGTTCATACACTGACCATTCGCCATTATCACTTTCTCTGACTTGCTTTGGTTAAGCTTAGTAAAGAAGTCTCTGTCATTGGTCATGTGACTGGTTGCACCAGAATCTATACACCACGCATGCTTTGATTTAAATGTATTGACTAATGTGAATGCAGCCTCAGTATTTACAGAATCATTATTTTCAAATACAGCACTCTTAACTCTTTGTTTACTGTTTTGCTTCTTCAGCTGATTCATTTTAGCTTTGCAGACTCTGCATTCAGCTTTTAAATGACCTGGCTTCTTGCATACAAAACATTCACGTGTTTCTTTAGGATGGTTTCTGCTGGTAGGCTCATCCTGTGTTTGTAAAGCAGTTTCCTTGTTGCATACTTTGCTGCTCACACTTTCTGCCTTTCTCTTATATTCATCTACAAGCTTTCCTCTGACGTACTCCAATGTAAGCTCATCATCTGGGCGTGCATCTAGTGCAGTTACAAGCGTGTCATAGCTTTCTGGGAGACCACTAAGTAGTAGTGCTGCTACATGGAAGTCCTTCATATCTTCCCCAATGCCCCGCAGGTGCTCTACGGTCTCTAGAGTGCTTCTAATGTAGTCCTGCATGTCCTGGTCACTGTGTAGCTTAGACTGATATAGCTTTCTCATTAGATAGAGTTTGTTACTTACATTTATCCTCTCATGTACTTTCTGCAGCTGCTCCCACATTTCCTTTGCAGATTCACACTTACACACATGCACAATTTGATCATCCTCTATGCTGAGTGATATGGTCCTCTTGTGCTTTCTGATCCATCTCTAGCCAGTCCTGTGGTACTGGGTCAGGCTTGGGCTCCTGAGTGTATTTCCACGTACCTTCTCATATCAGCAGCATCTTCACCTTGAATTTCCAGGATTGGTAGTTCTGGTTATTCAGGCTTGGCACTGTAAACTTTGCTGAGCTGCTGGTAGTGGCCATCTTTACTTCTTCTAAGTCTGCTGTTGTCTTTCTATCTCTGTGCTCTGGAGGTTTGGGACTTCTGTGATTCCTGGGCCCATAACCTGTTAGAAGCGGGTTAATCAGAGTGATGTCCACAGCGAGCAACAGAGAATGTTCATTTATTCAGAATTAACAACATCCAGCTTATAACATGAGAATAGGATCAATCTGGTTTCTGGAGAGGGAGAGAGAAATGTGCTGTGACTTTCAGCTCCACACTAGAATGTGCATGCAGGGAGCAGGAGGAGGGACATCCTGTCTCTGAATGAGGACCTTTTTTTGTATAACTTTGTTGACATCTGAACAATATGCATGCAGACATAAAATCACATCATATTAAACAAACAATAGTTGTTGCAATACATACAGATCAATATGCATTAGGCCAACAGTTTTTTTTGAGGATCCGTTTTTGCAGTGAAATGCAGTGACGTTGGGCATCCCAGCAAAGTCAATGCATTTCCAAATTTTGCATTCAGACAAAACGTTTTTTTAAAGATCCGTTTTTGCCTGAAAAACAGATTCTCAAAAAGAATGTCAATTCTTTGGTGTTCTTCCTGATCCGCTTTCTCCATAACAGCAACTTTGTAGGAAGAGAAGAAATATCCATAAATGAAATAGATTCAGTAACTCCTACCTTCATACATACATTCTCCAGTTTCATAGTAAAGCGACTTTGCTAAAGCTTGTACTTCTATGTCGTACTCAGTGATAGTCGTGTTTAGCCTCCTCACCTCAGCCGCAGCTTCCTACACCTTATACACACGACTCCGCTCTGTACACATAGTACTTTCTCAGCTTCGCTCTTTACTCATCTTCCACTAGCGGCTCTGCTCCGTACACCTCGCACACACTCAGTTCCGCTCCGTACACCTCATACACACTCGGCTCTGCTTCGTACACCTCGTACACACTCGGCTCCACTCCGTACACCTCGTACACACTCGGCTCTGCTCCATACACCTCGTACACATTCAGCTCCTCTCCGTACACCTCGTACACATTCAGCTCCTCTCCGTACACCTCGTACACACTCGGCTCCGCTCCGTACACCTCGTACACACTCAGCTCCGCTCCGCACACCTCGTACACACGCAGCTCCGCTTCGTACACCTCGTACACACTCGGCTCCACTCCGTACACCTCGTACACACTCGGCTCCGCTCCGTACACCTCGTACACACTTGGTTCTGCTCCATACACCTCGTACACACGTGGCTCCGCTCTGTACACCTCGTATACACTCGGCTCTGCTCCGTACACCTCGTACACACGCAGCTCCGCTTCGTACACCTCGTACACACTCGGCTCCACTCCGTACACCTCGTACACACTCGGCTCTGCTCCATACACCTCGTACACACTCGGCTCTGCTCCGTACACCTCGTACACACGTGGCTCTGCTCTGTACACCTCGTACACACTCGGCTCTGCTCCGTACACCTTGTACACACTCGGCTCTGCTCCGCACACCTCGTACACACGTGGCTCCGCTCTGTACACCTCGTACACACTCGGCTCTGCTCCATACACCTCGTACACACGTGGCTCTGCTCTGTACACCTCGTACACACTCGGCTCTGCTCCGTACACCTTGTACACACTCGGCTCTGCTCCGCACACCTCGTACACACGTGGCTCCGCTCTGTACACCTCGTACACACTCGGCTCCTCTTCGTACACACTCGGCTCCGCTCCGTACACCTCGTACACACTCGGCTCCGCTCCGCACACCTCGTACACACACAGCTCCGCTCCGTACACCTCGTACACACTCTGCTCCGCTCCGCATACTTTGTACACACGTGACTCCGCTCTGTACACCTCGTACACACGTGGCTCCGCTCTGTACACCTCGTACACACTCGGCTCCTCTTCGTACACACTCGGCTCCGCTCCGTACACCTCGTACACACTCGGCTCTGCTCCGTACACCTCGTACACACTCGGCTCTTCTCCGTACACCTCGTACACACTCGGCTCTGCTACATCCACACTGTAAATCCCTCCTGACTCCACACATAAACTTCACCTCATCCAGCACCATGACAACTGAGGAGCTGATCATGTGACCCCTGACTCCTCCCCTCCATGTGACATCATCACAGGTCCTGTAAGCACAGAGCAGCCATATATGTGGTGGCGGCTCTGCAGGTGGAGGTATGTGGAGGCTCCATTATTTCTAGCACCACAGTCCCAGTTTGTGGAGGTGTCCCGGGAGTTCAGGGCTACGTCCCGGATTTCTCTCGGTGTCTCCGGTGTCCCGGGAGTTCAGGGCTACGTCCCGGCTTTCTCTCGATGTCTGCGGTGTCACAGGAGTTCAGGGCTACGTCCCGGCTTTCTCTCGGTGTCTGCGGTGTCCCGGGAGTTCAGGGCTACGTCCCGGCTTTTTCTCGGTGTCTGCGGTGTATCGGGAGTTCAGGGCTACGTCCCGGCTTTCTCTCGGTGCCTGTGTGATGTCCCGGGAGTTCAGGGCTACGTCCCGGCTTTCTCTCGGTGTCTGCGGTGTCCCAGGAGTTCAGGGCTACGTCCCGGCTTTCTCTCGGTGTCTGCGGTGTCCCAGGAGTTCAGGCCTATGTCCCGGCTTTCTCTCGGTGCCTGTGTGATGTCCCGGGAGTTCAGGGCTACGTCCCGGCTTTCTCTCGGTGTCTGCGGTGTCCCAGGAGTTCAGGGCTACGTCCCGGCTTTCTCTCGGTGTCTGCGGTGTCCCAGGAGTTCAGGCCTATGTCCCGGCTTTCTCTCGGTGTCTGTGGTGTCGTCGTCTCCTCTCCTCGCTCACTGTGTGAGTTTAGGGCTCAGCTGTTCCTCTTCTGACTCTGGGGAAAGGGTCACTATATCCGGCAGACTCTTATCCCATTACTTAGTGTTAGATTGCCATTTCCACCATCAGGACCATACAATCACCATCTCCGAGTGCCCATGGGGTTAGTAATGGAGCCACATGCACTATTTACCATGTAGATGCTGTTTTGTCTACTGACACCAGCATCTACTGTATGTCACAATCTCCACACTACCTTTTTCCTTTACTAGGTTGTTGTGGAGACTGTCAGTCTGGGCTGACTCTGTGCTGCAAATCACCTGCATTCAGCTCACTTGATAAGGCCTTTATTTAGGCAAGCTTGTCAGATGTACACTTGCCTTTGGCTGTGTAGGACTGATCTCTGTGTGCTCTGAGCTAGACCCTGCATTACTTTGTTAGTTACCTGCATTTGACCCTCCTCTTGTGACCTGATTCCTCTTTCTGCCTGCTCCTATGTATTCTGTTTTGTTCCTCTGGTTTCCTGACTCTGGCTTGATTTGGACTTCGCTTCTGACTAATCCTTGCTGTTACTGCACCATTTCCTGGACCTGACCTCGGATTGTTTAGACGTCTCTTTACTACCAGTAAGTATTAATATTATAATATTTACTTTCCGTTATTACAGGCTGTTTTCTGCACCTCAGAGATTAGTTATTACTGTAGTGACTCGCGTCACAATCTAAAGAAATGACCCTGGTCGGCGCCAACCCCGCTCATGGCTGATGCAGCAGAGTGTCAGCTATAGTGTAGTGTACAGCTGACAGCAGCTGCATTTTCACCCATCAAGGGATAGGATTTTCTTAGATCTCAGGACAGTGAAAAGACGTATTGGGGGTCACTAAAAGGTTATAAATAAATATTACAATTCAGCAAATAACGATATACAGGGGGTGAAATAAGTATTGAAGATGTCAAAAAAGGTGTTACTGACATGAATTTTCCACCAGATGTCAGTAACAACCAATTCACACAGGGAAAAAAAATAGATGTCCATGAATTAGGTTGTGTGTAATAATGAGAAATGACACTGGGAAAAAGTATAGAACACATGTAAAAGAGAGGAGCAAAAAGCCCTGGAAAATCCTGACACCAGCTGAAATCTATCAGTAATCAGAAATCAATCCTGCCTCTTAGTGACAAACAGCATCAGCTGTTTCACCTGATGACGCATATAAAAGTGTCTCATTACCAAGGTGCCACACAAGAAACATCTCATGATGGGTAAAACTAGTGAGCTTTATTCAAACTATCGCAACCTTATTGTTGTAAAACATGGGCTGAAACTAAAGTGTAACTATGCAGTGGTGCTCGTTCACACTGCCTTCATGAATGAAAAAAAAACACGAGAAAAAGAAGTGAGCAAATACCCTAAAAATAAAAGTAAAAAGCTAAAGTGCAAAAAATAAATAGGGTACTTGGTGATATTATTATGATCATAAAAATGTGCAAGCTGCCCCACCGCGACAAGGTGACCCCATTGGGACAGTCCCTGCCTAACATAACGTGCTAAGACCTTGTCACCTGTCACCGACAAGGAACGGATCAAGCAGGACCTGGGTCCCAACAGAGCATGCCATACAATGGGAAGCTACACACTAAATAATGTCCAGCTCAAAGGCAGGCCACACCTCAGATTGCATGATTGCAACAAAACAAAGAAATAAAACCTGGGCTGAAATCCATGTCCGCCTCGCCCTGCTTTATGGGCGTAATAGCTGGTATGACGCAAATAGCGTCATATCCGGGCATGATGACGTCGTACGCATTGCGCATGCGCGGTGAGGTCGGCGGTACACCCACCTAAAGGGTGTACTGAAATCAACCTGTCCGGATATGACGCTATTTGCGTCATACCGGCTAATACGCCCATAATGCAGGGCGAGGAGGACTTGGATTTGTTATCACGCCCATCGGGGCGTGATAATGAGCGGCTTAGGAGCGCACAGGGAACGCCCTGCGAGACTTATTCAGTGAGCAGAAGTCGCACTTTCAGTAAGTATAAAAGGCTAGATTTCATCTTTTATAGGGAGCATTTCCAACACAAGAGCAACTTTGGAAATGATTTGTGGGAGTGCAGGGACAGGTATTCAGAGGCTTGGGGGTGATTATGAGGGGTCAGGTTCCCTTTAAGTGTTTCAGGCTCTATACCAGCAACATCACCACAGTAATTTTTTTCTTCATAGTATTTTGTATAATTTTACATCATCTCATCTTCTTTCCATTCAGGATCTTAATAAATACAATCTTTTATTGAAATCTGCTGCAAAGTTTACCTTGATGGATCTGGACCGTGACAAGATGTCGGAGAGGATCTTCCACCTCACCCTAGAGATCCTCTTCCTTGTTACTGGAGAGGTGAGAGATTGTGATGACAATGTCACATGACATCATTCTTATCTATGGACAGAATAACAGATGACAGAACTGGAGAGGTGAGGACTCTGGAAATGTCTGGAGACTGGAGATTTATTAATGTGTCTCTCCATAACCAGGATTACACAGTAGTGAAGAGCTCTAGTGATCTGTGCTGTCAGGACCCTGTGTCTGAGGGAAGAGCCCTGAGCCCAATCACGGGGCCTCCACCTCACCCCCTGATACATGAGGACATCAATGACCAGAAGATCCTAGAACTCACCTACAAGATGATTGAGCTGCTGACTGGAGAGGTGACACTGCTGGGAATGCTGCTGCTGCTGCTGGGACATTATACAGTAACGCTATGAAGGGATCGGGGAAAGATGACAATGGTATCATTGTATGTGTCAGGTTCCTATAAGGTGTCAGGACGTCACCGTCTATTTCTCCATGGAGGAGTGGGAGTATTTAGAAGGACACAAAGATCTGTACAAGGACATAGTCATGATGGAGGTTCCCCGGCCGCCCCTCACATCACCAGGTAATAGACAGGACTAAATACACACGGCCTATAATGATCTGTATGGAAAGAATGAATTCAGTCCTGTATGTGTCTCCTCCAGGTCTATCCAGTAAGAGGACAACACCAGAGAGATGTCCCCGTCCTCTTCTCCCACAGGACTGTAAACAAGAAGATCCCGATGTTCCTCCGGATCATCAGGTAGATGGAGAGAAGGTGTGATGAGATCTCCCTATGATGTGTAGACGGCTGTGAAGGTCTTGTGCTCAGTCTTGTTTTATCCTCCAGTATTCTATGTTTTATACTTGTGTAATGAGAACGGTGGAGAGTAATAATTAATCAATTAATTTATTTATACAGCGCCAACATATTCCGCAGCACTTTAGAATTCAGAGGTTCATATACAAACAGTCATAAGTAACAGTTACAAAGAATACAGGGTGGGCCATCTATATGGTGTGGTGATGTGACCGGCATTTGCCCCATGACCGGTATACAGCACATGGGTGATTGTGTCTTTTGCTCTTTGGCAGCACTCAAAGGGTTAACGGCAGCTGTGTCTGAGTGAAGGGCTGATTGTTCACACTGCTTTGCAGGTGTGGGGTGGCTAGGAAGGATATGAGCTGCCCAAGGCTGGAGAGAGAGAAGTGTCAGAGCAGCAGGAGCTGTATGGAGTTTTGTGTGTGCACAGGCTGCGTGGAGTTTTAACACAGCCTGGTAGCGTTGGCTGCGCACAGTAAACACAGTTTGGCAGCGTGGACTTGGCCTTCCCAGGGGCCCCGGCTGAGAGAGCCTGACAGCTGTACCAGTCCGAATGAAACCCTTTACACCGGCTGTGACCCACCGGCCATTTTGGATCCAACTTTATTTTTTTCAATGGGAAGAGGGTCATGTGACACATCAAACTTATTGAGAATTTCATAAGAAAAACAATGGTTTCCTTGGTTTTAACATACCTTTATTCTTTCATGAGTTAATTCAAGTTGATATCACCATTCATTCCCATTTTATTTAGGTGTATCCATATAAATGGCCCACCTGGGAAATTGAGCCATTGTTTTTCTTATGAAATTCTTAATAAGTTTGATGTGTCACATGACCCTCTTCCCATTGAAAAAAATTAAGCCGGATCCAAAATGGCCAACTTCAAAATGGCCGCCATGGTCACCACCCATTTGGAAAAGTTTTCCTCCCCCCCCCCATATACTAATGTGACAGAAAGAGGAAATTGATATCACCAACCATTCCCATTTTATTTAGGTGTATCCATATTGAAGGCCCACCCTGTACAATAAATAAAGCAAAAATTATGACGACCCTGCTCATAAGAGCTTACAATCTACAATAAGGTGGAAGTGACACAAAGTAAAGGTGCTTATTTACAATGATGGTCCAGCCATCTTGAAGAAATCGGAGGTTGATAAAGGCTGCAGGAGTCATCACCAACCAATCTGTGTAGAACTTTTGGGTTTGTTGGAGTTTGACAGATAGTTATATTCAGAGAAATAGTGAATGGGCTATATAAAAAGGACTTCGATTAGGGAGCGTGATTGGCCCCCTTAAAAAGATTTCTTTTTAGAGAGGGCCGAATGTAAGCTGTGGGTAGTCCTAATTTCTTGGGGTTGAGCATTCCAGAGAATTCGTGTAGCTTGGAAGAAGTCTTAGAGCCGAGAGTGGGATGTTCGGATTAGTGGGGATGTAAATTGAGGGTCTCTTGTAGAATGAGGAGAAAGGGTAGGGTGGTAGACCTGGAGGGAGGAGATGCAGGAAAGCTACGCTCTGTGAAGAGCTTTGTAGGCGAGAAACAAGTAATATGAATTGGATCCTATAATTTATGGGCAGCCAGTGCATTTACTGGTAAAGAGCGGAGGCGTCTGAGTAACGATTCGCCAGATAGGTGACCCTGGCTACTGCATTAGGATGGACTGGAGAGAGGAAAGTGAGAGAGAGGCCAATTAATACAGAATTGCAATAATCAAGGCGGGAGTGGATCAGGGCCACTGTGAGGTTTTTTTTGTTTCCATGGTGAGAAAGTGGCGGATTCTAGAGATGTTCTTCAGGTGCAAGCGACAAGAGCAGGCAAGAGATTGTATATAGGGAAGGGAAGATTTGTGACAAACATAACACCCAGACAGCATGCCTGCTACCTAAGTGTAATTGTAGTGCTACACACTGAGAGGGAGATATTAGATTTAGGGAGGTTAGCGGAGGGCGGCAGCAGAAGAAGCTCAGTTTTGGGAAGGTTGTGTTTCAGATAGAGAGTGGACATGATGTTGGATAGTGAGGATAGACAGTCATTGGCGTTCTGTAATAATACAGCGGGGGTAAGGTCAGGGGAAGAAGTGTATAGTTATGCGTCATCAGTGTAAAGATGGTACTAGAAGCCAATTCTGCTGATGGTCTGTCCAATGGGGACTGAGTAGAGTGAGAAGAGAAGAGGGCCAAGAATTGAAGCCTGAGGGACCCCAATAGTGAGGGGAAGAGGAGAGGAAGTGGAGCCAGTGAATGATACACTGAAGGAGCAGTCAGAAAGATAGGAAGAGAGCCAGGAGAGAGCAGTGTCTATTATGCCAACTGAGTGGAGCATAGTGAGTAGGAGATGGTTGTCAACAGTGTCAAAAGCTGCAGAGAGGTCAAGAAGAATAAGCAGAGAGTGGTCACCATTATGTTTTGCTGTCAAAAGGTCAGTGGTCACTTTGGTAGAGGCCGTTTCTATAGAATGTAGGGGGTGAATACCAGACTGTAATGGATCTAGACCAGAGTGAGTAGAGCGGTAGTGGCTGAGGCGGGAGTAGACCAGGCGCTCCAATAGTTTAGACATAAAGGGGAGATTGCAGATTGGCCTGTAGTTATTTGTGCACGATGGGTCAAGAGAATTTTTCTTTAATAATGGAGTAATGATCGAGTGTTTGAAGGAAGAGGGGAGTATACCAGAAGAGAGGGAGAGATTAAAGATTTTGGTTAAGTGAGCAGTGATGATAAGAGAGAGACACTGAAGTAGGTGTGAGGGAATGGGGTTAGTGGTTCATGTGGCAGAGAGAATGGGTCAAATGTGGAGAGTGAGCCAGAGGAAATGTGGTGAGGGATGGGATTAACAGTGCTTAGAGGCTGGGAGCTGATTTCCTGGTGGATGTTTTCTATTTTCTCTGAGAATAGGAAGCCAGATCATCAGCACAGAGGTCAGTGAAAGTCCCCTGCAGTTTAGGACTGAAGAGAAAGTGAAAATTGTCAGATTTTTTGGATTGTTGGATAGTGAGGAGATCAAGGCGGTGAACCAGGTGTATTTGGGGAGGTGAAAGGCAGAATTATAGGTTCTTAAGATATATTTATAGCGGATAAAGTGTTCTGGTGTTCACGTTTTTCTCCATAAGTGTTCAGCATTCCTAGAGCATTGCTGGAGGAATCATGTTTGTGATGTGAGCTAGGGATGTTTTACCCTGTGTTTGGAGGTTCGGAAGGTGATGAGTGCTACTTGGTCCAGGGAGCTTCTGAGAGTGTTATTGTAGTGATTCACAGCCAGATTGGGACAGGTGAATGAGGAGATTGGGGACAGGGATGAGAGTAGAGAGTCTGTGAGTGTATGAGGGTTAATGACCTGTAGATTTATGAATGTGTAATAGGTAGGGGTGTGCTTGGGTGGCCGAGGATTTGTGAGTGTGAAGGAGACAATATTGTGGTCAGAGAGAGGAAGAGGTGAGTTATCTAAGGAGGAGGTTGAATAGAGCCATATAAAGACCAGGTCAAGGGTATTACCGTCTTTGTGACTCAGAGATTGAAAGCTGTGAGAGGCCATGAGAAGTGGATAGAGATGGAAGCTGGGATGCAGATGGGGAGGTGGGGCTGTTTATGAGGATGTTGAAGTCTTCCAGAATAAGGGTTGGTAATTGTGAGGACATGAAGTGCGGTAGCCACGCAGAAAAATGATCGAGGAACTGGGTGGGTGAACGCTATAGAACCGCTACTCCGGGGGAAGGGAATGGAAGAGCCTAATGGAGTTAATCTCAAAAGAAGGGAATGAGCATGATGGAACTGGGGGGAAGACCTGGAAAGTGCATTATGGGGATAGGAGTAAGCCAACTCCACCAACATGTCTGTCTACAGGTCTCGGAGAATGGGAAAAATGTAAGCCACCATGTGAAATAGCGGCAGGGGAAGCCATGTCAGAATCTTGGATCCAGGTTTTAGCGAGTGCCAGCAATGTAAGAGAGTTAGTAAGAAAGTAGCTGTGAATGTAAGATAGCTTGCTGCATACAGACAGCACATTCCAGAGCATGCAATTAAAGTAGGGAGATGAAGTTGTGCAAGTAATATTAATAAGATTAGTAGGGCTTCTATGTGAGGTGGGGGAGGGGTTGAAGTTGGCAGAGGGTGGACCAGGATTAGGAGAGATATCACCTGACAGTAGCAGCAGTAAAAATAGAAAGAGAAAATAGATTTTGGATATGTGACCCAGTTTATGATGCGATACTCTGGGACATGATGGACTGAGATTCTTAAGCAAGGTGAAGTTGACATGTGAGTTGTACCTGGAGAGGGAAGGAGAGAGGGGCTGATGTAGAGGAGTGGTGACAGAGGGGGATGGGGTGGTGAAAGTGGATGACAAAAACACATAGGAAAACAGGCATTGAAATAAAGCACATGGTTAAAAATAGAGAGTGGGTTACCTGACTCCTGCCCTGACTAACTGACATTGGAGTAACTGCGAGACGCTTAGCGAAAATTACACTTCGTGAAAGATGACAAGTGCATGCACCCAGCACATGGGGTGATGGCAGATTACAGCTGATCATAGATGGGACTTCTCCATCTGTCTGTGACTTTTACAATCTTTGTTTCAGGGTGAAGATCTGCCCCATATTAATAATACAGAGACATATGTGAGGGGTGATGATGATCTGCCCCATATTAATACTACAGAGACATATGTGAGGGGTGATGATGATCTGCCCCATATTAATACTACAGAGACATATGTGAGGGGTGATGATGATCTGCCCCATATTAATACTACAGAGACATATGTGAGGGGTGATGATGATCTGCCCCATATTAATACTACAGAGACATATGTGAGGGGTGATGATGATCTGCCCCATATTAATACTACAGAGACATATGTGAGGGGTGATGATGATCTGCCCCATATTAATACTACAGAGACATATATGAGGGGTGATGAGCGGAGGACAGAGGAGATCCCTACAGATCACCGCCCAGGTGAGTAGTGACCACTAAATGCAGAGAAGTCACAGATTCTGCAGATTATCTGTTGGTTGAATTTTTTAGAGTTTGTCTATCAAGATTATTGATCTCTATTTTATTTAGAAAAAGATTTGCTAAATAACAAAAAAAAAGCTTTAGACCTTTTTTGATTTACGCATTTTGGCAGTATTTCCAATGCTCAAATTGAAATAGAGCTTTGTTTGCTGGAGAAAGTCACCAGGTCTCAAATTGGTATGTAGTTAAGTTGGAGAAGAGAGGCCGGTCATACACAGTGTGACGTCTGTCTGAGGCCACAGGCTCAAAACCATTGGCAGGATACTGAAAAACCCAGACAGCCTTTAACCTCTATCCATGGATCTGGATTTACAACAGGGTCCAGAAGATTGCTGCCTATGGATGTGTGAACCAGAGGCAAGAATAGTTGCCAATCAGGATCAAAGCTAGGAGGTCACAAAAAGGATGAAATCCGATTCCGTTAGAGTAGCCGGGTTAAAACCGAAATGGCAACAAGGTACAAAATCGTCAGGCAGGAGCAGCGTCAAAAAGCAGACAAATGTAAAAGAGGGAAATGCCAATACAGAGCAGGAGAACAACCAGACCTAGCCAGGGAAGCACAAGCTATATCTGGCAGCTTCCAGCAGTAAGATGAAGATTTTAGTAGGGCTCAGTGTATGTCCATTCAGTTGTTTAATTTTGTAGAAAAAAAAGCAGATCACGGACATGGCACAAAACTAAAGTAATTTCAAATGGTAACTCTCTACCTTGAAAAACACTAAATTAATTCCCAAAACTAACACCTGCATCAAATAAGAGCTTTTCGATAGTCTGTATCTAAAAAGGAGTGATCACACCTTGGAAAGCTGTTGTACAGTCTCCCGTCATAGAGTCCAATGGAGACCTGGAATTGAGGGATGACCTCACCAGCACTAAAGTCACCACAGTCTAACAGAAGGTCTCACTTCTACATCTTAACGAGAGATGTCAATTGAAACAAGGGAAAGAATTATTAAACTCTTAAAAGAGGGTAAATCATCACGCAATGTTGCAAAAGATGTTGGTTGTTCACAGTCAGCTATGTCTAAAATCTGGTCCAAGTACAAACAACATGGGAAGGTTGTTAAAGGGAAACATAATGATAGACCAAGGAAGACATCAAAGCCTCAAGACCAGAAACTTAAAGCAATATGTCTCCAAAACAGGAAATGCACAACAACAAATGAGGAACGAATGGGAGGAAACTGGAGTCAATGTCTGTGACTGAACTGTAAGAAACCGCCTAAAGGAAATGGGATTTACACACAGAAAAGCTAAACAAAAGCCATCATTAACACCTAAAAAGAAAAAAACAAGGTTACAATGGGCTAAGGAAAAGCAATCGTGGACTGTGGATGACTGGATGAAAGTCTTATTCAGTCATGAATTGCGAATCTGCATTGGGCAAGAGGATGATACTGGAACCTTTGTTTGGTGTCGTTCCAATGAGATTTATAAAGATGACTGCCTGAAGAGAACATGCAAATTTCCACAGTCAGTGATGATATGGGGCTGATTGTCAGGTAAAGGCTCTGTGGAGATGGCTGTCATTACATCTTCAATAAATGTTTAAATCGATATTTTGGACATTTTTCTTATTCCATCAATTGAAAGGATGTTTGGGGATGATGAAATCATTTATCAAGATGATAATGCATCCTGCCATAGAGCAAAAACTGTGAAAACATTCCTTGAAAAAAGACACATAAGGTCAATGTCGTGGCCTGCAAATAGTCCTGATTTCAATCCAATTGAAAATCTTTGGGGGAAGTTGAAGAAAATGATCCATGACAAGGCTCCAACTTGCAAAGCTAATCTGGCAACAGCAATCAGAGAAAGTTGGAGCCAGATTGATGATGAGTACTGTTTGTCCCTCATCAAGTCCATGCCTCAGAAACTGCAAGCTGTTATAAAAGCCAGAGGTGGTGCAACAAAATACTAGTGATGTATTTGAGTTTTGTTTTGTTTGTCATGATTCCATAATGTTTTCCTCAGAATTGAGTGATTCCATCATTTTTCCCCCTGCTTGGTCTACAAAACTAACCATTACTGGCTAACACTTTTTTTTTTCAAGATTTCTTTTAGTGTTTACTCAAGGCAGAGAGTTACCATTTGAAATTACTTTAGTTTTGTGCCATGTCTGTGATCTGCTTTTTTTCTACAAAATAAAACAACTGAATGGACGTCCTCCGAGCCCGAGGATTCCAGAATTTTGCCAGGGGTTGTAGTTGAGTCCAAGAGCATCAAAAAACCCATCTACAGACCGGAGACAAGCAGACTAATGTGGCAACGAGAAAGCCCAGGATTGGGGATCCTCCTACAACAGCGACATCATTTTTTTTTCTCTTGCTGTAGATTGTAATCTAAGGCTGTGTTCACACATAGCGCTTTTTTCAGCATTTTGCACCCGCGCAAAACAGCCCTGTAAAAAAAACGGGGTGCATTCACACACCGCGTTTTTTTACGGGGCTACTTGTTCAGTGATGTCCCAGAGGGGAGGAAGAATCCTGTTCCTCCTCCCCTCTTTGACATTTGTCACAGCTTCATTTGATTTCACAGTGTATTATACACTGCGAAATCAAATGTAAAATAATGACAAATATATGAAAAATAATAAAGATTTTTGTACTTACCCTCCGCGGGTGTTCCGTAGCCACGAGCCGCAGGACCTTGCGTGATGTCATCGATCGGGCGCTGTGAGTGGCCGTTCGCAGTCATGTGATATGTATGTCATGCAACGTCATATATCACATGATCGCGAGCAGGCCAATCAGCGGTCTAACAAGGTCCTGCTGGTCGATACCTACTGCTGCTTCCGGTTCCCGACTCCGGAACACCCGGCGGAGAGGTAAGTATAAAAATCTTTATTATTTTTAATACATTTGTCATTCTTTTACATTTGATTTCGCAGTGTATAATACACTGTGAAATCAAATGGGGCTGTGACAGAGAGGGGAGGGGAGGAGGAACAGGATTGTTCCTCCCCTGTGTGACATCAGCGCCAGCGTATTCCCGCTGGAATTACGCATTGTCTGAACGGGTACAAAATGAGAGAAAGTGCAGGCGCAGGTGCGCAAAGAATTGTCATGTCAATTCTTTTTACGCCCGCGCTTTCTCCCATAAAAGCGCTGTGTATAATTACACACTGTCTGTACGGCAAAGTGATTTCCCATTGATTTTGCCGGCATTTTTGAAAAGCGCGCACAATAAAGCGCTAAAAAATGTGCAATGTGTGAACGTAGCTTTATAAAGCTTATTTTTAATCCTCTCTTTGTTGCCTCGTACTTTTCTGTTGATTGTATATTAGGGGTTTAATACCATAGGTTTTGTGAATAAGTGGCTCACCACTGTCTTACCCAGGTCACATTTGCATTACACTTTGATTATAGAGAAATAAGCATGCGGATACTTTTTAAAATGAAAGGAACTGTCGTTGAAAGGTAAAATCATTTTAATTCTTAGCAGATGACTGTGGTATCAAACCAGATACCCATGAAGAGCATGCCGTTATTCCAGCTATACCTAGAGTCCTGCAGAGCAAAAATCAATCTGAGCCTTTTCAACAGGTCCTCTCTTCTGATTCATCACAGACTGTTAAGCAAAATGAAAGCCACAGAATGGATGTAGATTATCAAATAGTCTCCGCAGGAAAGAAACTGTTTTCATGTACAGAATGTGGGAAATGTTTTAATCGTAAATCAAATTTGCTTATACATCAGAATATTCACACAGGGGAGAAGCAATTTTCATGTTCGGAATGTGGGAAATGTTTTACCTATAAATCAAATTTACTTACACATCATAAAATTCACACAGGGGAGAAGAAGTGTTTCTGTTCAGAATGTGGGAAATGTTTTAATCATAAAGCAAGGTTGCTTACACATCAGAGAACTCACACCGGGGAGAAGCCGTTTTCATGTTCAGAATGTGGGAGATGTTTTAGTGACAAAGCAAATTTGCTTACACATCGGAAAATACACACAGGGGAGAAGCCATTTTCATGTTCAGAATGTGGGAAATGTTTTAACCATAAAGGAACTTTGCTTTCACATTATAAAATTCACACCGGGGAGAAGCCATTTTCATGTTCAGAATGTGGGAAACGTTTTAGAGATAAATCATATTTCCTTAGACATCAGAAAATTCACATAGGAGAGAAGACATTTTCATGTTCAGAATGTGGGAAATGTTTTAACCATGAAGGAACTTTGCTTTTGCATTATAAAATTCACACAGGGGAGAAGCCATTTCCATGTTCAGAATGTGGGAAATGTTTTAACCATAAAGGAACTTTGCTGTCACATTATAAAATTCACACAGGGGAGAAGCCATTTTCATGTTCAGAATGTGGGAAATGTTTTAGAGATAAATCATATTTCCTTACACATCAGAAAATTCACACAGGAGAGAAGAAGTTTTCATGTACAGAATGTGGGAAATGTTTTACCCAAAAAGGAAATTTACTTAGACATCAGATAATTCACACAGGGGAGAAACCATTTTCATGTTCAGAATGTGGGAAAGGTTTTATCAAGAAATCAAGTTTACTTACACATCAAAGAATTCATACAGGGGAGAAGCCATTTTCATGTTCAGAATGTGGGAAACATTATTCCCGGAAATCATATCTTCTTCAACATCTAAAAACACACGTAGGAATATAGCAATTGTTTCTGCGGAGGGGATACGCAATGTGGCCGCAGCACCGCAAGCCCTTATCTTTATAATGGGAGCGCACGGTGCTGCGCATGACCGTGCGCACCCATTCACTGCCATATGTGATCTGTGCGCAGGTGGATGCCTGCGCACAGCTCACCCAGTCTCGTCCGCACCACGAACGCGACATGTTGCATTTCTGGTGCAGACAAGACTGGGTGATTTGTGCATTCGCCTGCACACAGATCACATATGGCAGTGAATGGGTGCACACGGTCATGCGCAGCACTGTGCGCTCCCATTATAAAGATAGGGGCTGGCGGTGCTGCGGTCACATTGCGGATCCATTCCGCAGAACGCTGCGGAGGGGAACGCAAATGTGAAGGAAGCCTTAGTGCTCCTCCAATCGGACCTGCAGCTCCTAGATTGAGGCCATGCAGTGTATGAAACATGATGTTATCTTGGAAGCTGGAATAGAAAATCCTAGACTGAGGTTCTGGTCTTCCAATCGGGACAGCAGCCCCTAGATTGAAGCCATCTAGTATATGATGATGCAGTGTGATCCTCTAGTCGGGTTGAAGTCCCTAGACTGAGGCCACAAAGCATTTGAACACCTGGTGACCGAAGAAAGTCCTACACCTCAGGGTATATTGTGTTATTCCAAGATTGGTGTAATAAGGCTGGGCTGTTATTGGTTGGGATTTCAAGCCGCATACATAATTTCCCTTTGAAGTCAGAGGAGGTGA
Organism: Allobates femoralis; assembly: GCA_033576535.1. Classification (NCBI taxonomy): domain Eukaryota; kingdom Metazoa; phylum Chordata; class Amphibia; order Anura; family Aromobatidae; genus Allobates; species Allobates femoralis. The sequence goes on from JARQOC010000006.1 coordinate 500,129,792, forward strand.
GATAATTAAATTAGCAATACATAAATTCAGGACAATAAAGGTTCCGCTTAGTCTGGCAATAAACTGAGATGACCAGTACTTCTGTCCAAATTAGGAAATCTAACCCACACCAAGCATTGAGAGAAGCTGTGTCTTCACAACATTAGTTCGTTACAAATACCAATAGCTCACAACATACATGCCAGAGATGCAACCATAAGGGGGACTTTGTTTCCTAATCACTCGTCCACTCACCTATCACAATAGGCCAACAATGAGCATACTATAAATGGTAATCTGTTTTGGGAAAACTGTTTGTATAATTTAATGAAAATATATCAATATCGCTCTCTTTTTACACATATATAAATATATCTCTGTATATTGGTAGTACACCTTCATGTACTGGGATTGGGAGGAGGAACAAATACAAAGGAATGAGACCGTGTACAAAAAAACCTGATAAACTGACTCCTTCTTAGACCATCTAATAATGAGCGGAGGGGAGTCCAGGAATAGATACACACGGCTTAAGTATCACCTCCTCTATATCTTCTAAGTATCACCTCCTCTATATCTTCTAAGTATCACCTCCTCTATATCTTCTAAGTATCACCTCCTCTATATCTTCTAAGTATCACCTCCTCTATATCTTCTCTGTAACCTTTTTTCCCCTGATCTGTAACCGTCCCTATAACTCTCTAATAACTTCTCCCTCTATAAATATAATAACGTCTATAGTAGTTATAGATCTACCTAACTTCCGTAGAGTGTGTGAGTGATATTGATATACTGCTGTGGGTGGGTAATATAGTTAGGAAACTGTGGGTTTTATTGCATAATAGTATTGCAGTTACTATTACGGTATTGCGTTGGCTAGTATATATATATATTACTGTAGACTTTTTGGGTTGTCTAATAAAAATTCTTTTATAAGAACTGTTTTGTCTCATTTAGGCGCCGGTGCATATATATATATATATATATATATATATATACACACACAGTATATATATGTCAGCAAAGGAATAGATAGTGTTAAGATATTAAGGTATTAGATATTGATTATTAGTGGTCAGAATTGACATTAATCAATACCCAGATTTAGTCCTATAACACTGTGAGAGCCAGCCAGTATATAACATATTGGTGAGCCCAGCGGTGTAACTAAGTTTGCCGGCGCCCGGGGCAAAGATCCGTTTTGGCGCCCCTCCCCAAGTAAAGTAGGTGAGGACCGGGGGGGGGGGGAAGTGGGGTACTGTCAGATATCAACCCCGCCACCCCTATTGCAGCCCTGGGTGAGGAGCGGGGGGTGCCGCCGGCGCCCCCCGCTGAGTTGCGCCCAGGGCAAAGGGTCCGGCTGCACCCCCCTAGATACGCCCCTGGGTGAGCCCTCTAGCCCTGTAATGTAATCCATCAATAATAGCTACCTGTTACATTGCCAAAAATTAAAGGGAACACTTAAACAGCACAATGTAACTCCAGATCAATCACACGTCTGTAGAATCAACCTGTCCAGTTATGAAGCAACGATGATTGTGAATCAATTTCTTCTGCCGTTGTGCAAATAGAACAGACAACAGGTAGAAATCATAGGCAATTAGCAAGGCATCCCTGCAGAAGGACCGCTACCTTCTCCTTTGTCCAAGGAGGAATAAAAGGAGCAGTGGCAGATTCCTGCAAGATGACCTCTAGCCAGTGATATCAATGTTTCTGTGCACACTGTCAGAAACAGACTCCATGAGGATGTATGAGGACCCGACGTCCATAAGTGGTCTTATAACCCAGCACCGAACAGGGCGATAAGCATTTGCCAGAGAATTGCAGGATTGGCCGATTCCACATTGGCACTCTGTGCTCTTCTCGGGTGAGAGCAGGTTCACACTGAGCCCATGTTACAAATGTGTCTGAAAACACTGAAAAGTTCCCAAACACTGGATAAAAATTCCAGCAGCTAAAATAAAGTTGAGGTTGTGGTAGCTGTAGAGGTGCAGTTGTTTGGAGCAAACTTTGCAAGAGGCAGAAATTCCACCCAGTTTTCCTGATTAGAGGAAAGATAACATCCCAAATACTGCTGTTCTTCTTGGTTCATTAGAAGAAAAAGTATAGGTACCGTGTTAGCCAGTTGAGAAAATGTTGATTGCTCTCAGTGGGAGAAATAAGATAACGATTTTGTCGTAGTGATACCTTTCTATGGCTAACAATAAAAATAAAATACCGTATATGCTCCAGTATAAGCCTAGTTTTTCAGCACAAAAGTTGTGCTGAAATGTGCCCCCCTCGGCTTATACTTGAGTCATACAGTTTGCTGTGGGGTGGGGGGCGGTGTCCGGGGGCTGGAGGAGGCGGGGGGAGGCTGCAGAGTGGGCAGGAGGTCATGTGACCCTGCTCATTATAGTGTAGTGTAATATGCACTGCATCCCCCTGTCCATCACTGACGGGGGGAGCGGCACATATTACACTATACTATGTATACTCCTCCCCCACCATCACTGGTTACAGGCCCCCCATGCTGCCGCACATAAAATAATAAACCTTGAACTCACCCTGCAATGTCCTGCAGGCACCGTGCGTCCTCCCTCCGGTCTTCCTGTCTGTATGCCGGCTTTTAATCATGTGACTGGCACAGCAGTGATGACGTCATCGCTGCTGCGCCGGTCACATGATTAAAAGTCGGCATACAGACAGGAAGACCGGAGGGAGGACGCACGGTGCCTGCAGGACATTGCAGGGTGAGTTCAAGGTTTATTATTTTATGTGCGGCAGCATGGGGGGGCCTGAAACCAGCGATGGGGGGCGTGTAACCAGCAATGGGGGCGTGTAACCAGCAATGGGGGGCCTGTAACCAGCGATGGGGGCTGTAACCAATGATGGGGGGCGTGTAACCAGCGATGGGGGGCGTGTAACCAGCGATGGGGGTGTGTAACCAGCGATGGGGGCCTGTAACCAGTGATGGGGGGACCTGTAACCAGTGATGAGGGGGCCTGTAATCAGTGATGGGGGAGCTGCGTACCACTGAAGAGCTGAAACCAGTAATGGGGCTGTATACCACTGATGAGGGGCTGTAAGCAGGAATGGGGTTGTATACCACTGATGAGGGGCCTGTATACCACTGTGGGGCTGTAACCAGTAATGTGGCTGTATACCACTGATAGAGAGCTGTAACCACTGATGGGGCTTGTATACCACTGATGGGTGGGGCTGTAACCAGTGAAGCGGGTGCTATATGCCATTGATGGGGGGGCTGTATACCATTTATGGGGCGCTATATACCATTGATGGGGGTGCTATATACCATTGATGGGGGCACTATATACCAGTGATGGGGGCTATATACCAGTGATGGCCGCTATGTACCAGGATGGGGCTATATACCAATAATGGGGGGCCATTTACCATGATCAGAGGGGCTGTATACTGTGATGAGAGTCTGCTTCATTTCTCACTCTAGGCTTATACTCAAGTCAATATGTTTGCCTAGTTTTGGAGGTGAAAATTAGGGTCCTTGGCTTATACTCGGGTCGGCTTATACTAGAGTATACAAGTAAGATTTATCTTCACACACAACATTTTCTCTTTTGGTGAAGAACTGTATTTACAACGCACCAGAACTGCTACGGGAAGCAAAATGGCACCCCAGTATGCCAACCTCTTCATGACTAAACTGGAAAAGGACTTATCAGCCTCCTGCCCCATCAAATCCTTGGCGTACCTCCGTTTCATTGTTGACATCTTAGTAGTCTGGACTGAGACAGAACATGAACTTCTAAAATTCCATGAAAATTTCAACAAATTTCATCCCAGCATGAACCTGACACTGGAGAACTCAAAAACAGAAATCAACTTTGTGGATACCACCATAAAAATTCTAAATGGTTCATTCCAGACATCGGTGTATCGGAAACCGATTGACCGTCCCACATACCTCAGATGGGGCAGTTTCCACCCGAACACCTTAAAAAGTCCATTGTCTACAGCCAGGCCCTCAGATATAACTGTATTTGCTCCAACCCAGCGGACAGGGATGAACACTTAAACCATCTAAAAAAGACATTTTTAAAGCAAGGCTACCAGCCACCTCCATTGAGGATCAGATCATTAATGTCACAAGGATCCCTAGAAGTCAAGCGCTCCAATACAGAGAAAAAGAAGAGAACCAACGTGTTCCCCTGGTGGTGACCTACAACCCACAGCTTGAGGTACTGAGGAAAACTTCCAGGAAACTTCACCATATCCTACACAAGGATGACCGACTTAAAATAATATTCAAAGACCCTCCATTGCTGTGCTACAGGCAGCCTCCCAATTTAAGAAACCTCATGGTCCATAGTTCGATGCCCTCGGATACACCAAGAGGAACTTACCCATGCAATGTGAAGAGCTGCAAGACCTGTGCTCACATAGAGACCAGAGACAGGATACAGATCCCCAACACACAGCAGGATTATAAGATTCCTGGGACATTTATTTGCTCCTCTTCCAATGTTGCGTATTTAATTATGTGCACTATGTGTCCAGTGGGGGCTTTTTATGTTGGTGAGACTGGACAACGACTAAGAGTAAGGATGAAGTCTCACCATCACACAATTGGTAAGTTTTTTCTGGAGTGACATCTAAGGTAATTGGCCCCCCCCCTATTTTATTGATGGTAAGTTTTTTCTGATGCTACCTTTTATGAGTAGTTTTTGTACAAATTTGGTTAGGACTCATAAGCATGGGGATCCGTGACGTGGATCATGAGCTTAAGTGTCTTGGCCAATACATGAACCAATACCCCATATAAAAGTTTTTTTGTTCATCATAAGAAACTTTTTGCACTTTTGTATCGTCTGCAGGGTGCCGTTGGGCCCCATGGGGCGCGGTTCATCCAGTGGTGCGGATGCATCGTGCTGGACGGCCCATTTGTTCAGGTGGCAAGACCAATGGGTAGCTATCAGACACTCCGCATCATGTGTATCAGTGTGAATAGCGTCCTATGCAAGCCCAATGGCAAGTCACCTCCCACATGTATTGTAGGTAGAGGTGATTTTATCTGCCTGCACCTGGGCTTGCTCTACATAAGGGGGTCTGACTGCATTCTGCCAAGTGCAGTGTTGGGTTTGTATCTGGCTATTGATGGTAAGTTTTTTCTGATGCTGCCTTTTATAAGTAGTTTTAGATGTCACTACAGCATCATCCTACCTGTCAATGGAGGGTATGATGTCCTAAATGTTTTTGGCACCCCCATTCAACGTCGGGATTCCTTAGATATCCCTCTATTACCCTACACTCATATCGGTGCCTGTGAAGTGTGAAAATGCCTTGCTCAAACATCTATATATGACTTCGCTTTGTTTTTTTTGTAGTTCCGGACACTTTAAAATGTAGATAAAGAAAGTCCAGACCCAACGCACTTCTCCCTGGTTTGTGAAGCATCGGGGTTCATCAGGGGAATAAGAAACCAAAGATAGCAGGAAGGTGCCTGTACATAAGTACCACCAGGAGAATACCCGCAGTATCAGGTCCAATGAGGGGTGATACACAACTGTATCACCACCAGATCTAGGCAAGTTGGTGTCAAAATCCATGGACAAGTGGGTCCAGAGCTGCCGGAACATTGTTAGGCAAGAGGTTACCTGCTGGAACCGATAAGCAGCAGCCCCTAATATCGTCCTTCGCCATTGGTTCTCTTAATATATATGGGCTGAAAATTTAGTGTATTGCCATTCTCCCCAGAAGAAGGTACACCTGTCGAAACAAGCGTCGGGAAACGCTTACAGTGCAGGTAACTCTATTTGGCTCTTATCTTCAGCATGACTAATTACTCTTGGGTTATCCCATGCAACTGATGTATTTTTTTATATAACTTTTTCCACAGTCTATTGGCAAATTTCAGCCATTTACTGCAGGTTTTTATTAAAGCTTGTTAATGTTCCAATTTTTTGTAATATTAATCTGAATTGAATTGCTGTGTTACATGCCACCTGCTGGCCACATTCACATCGGACAGCCCCGGACCTGATCACACCGTGGTGTGAAGCCGGCCTTCCTTGATTGAACCCAATCAGGGACTGCTTTCAGCTTAACGTGGTCCACCTGAAACCCAAATGTCCTAAGAACTGGACCTGCTGCACTTTAAATTGACATTTCTCTAGTTTAGTGAATAAGTGGTTGTCACATAGAACCTGTCTGACATGCTCACAAAACTCCTCCTGACTGCACGAGTGAATCACAAATCTCCCCACCAGAGAGCAAAAAATGTCATTTATAAAGCTTTGAAAACCTGCTGCAGCATTGCTAAACCTGAATGGCATCACTACATTTTCAACATGACCTTCCGGTGTATTGAATGCGGTCTTCTATTCATTACCATGTAAAACACATTATATGCTCCTCTCATGTCCAGTTTGGAAAACCACTTGGCTCCAGATAATTGGTTAAAATGTAAGGTATAAGGGGCAAAGGGTAAGGATTGGGAACCATGATTATATTAGTCTCTCTAAAATCCAAGCACAGACGAAACCCCACATCTTTCATTTTAACAAAGAAACCTCCACTGCAACTGAAGAGTTGGATGGCCGAATATGCTCCATAGCCAGACTCTTTTAAATATTCTCTTTCGAGGCCTCCTCCTCAGGAAGAGGTTAAACCTACTAGATTTAGGCATTTTAGCTCCTGGTATGAAGTCAATAAGACAATCGTATGATATATGTGCGGTAGCCCTCGTGGACAGGGTCCCTGCCCCTCCTGTACCTGTACGTCCTGATCGCCTAGATTTAGTGTACTTGTTCTTGTCTCCCTCATCCTCATGTAAAGAGCCATGGAACCCAATGGCACTATATAAATAAATAATAATAATAATAAATCTCAGAAAAAACATCATCAAAGTCTTGAATAAATTCTGAAAGGTGAATCCTCACAGAAGCCAAGGGTCGGAAAAGCAAGAGTCAACCAATGACCTAATCTCTTGAGTTTCCCAATGAATTACAGGATTGTGCTTAATTAACCATGGCGAGCACCTAACACTAACTTTGTAGGTAGAGAAGAAAGAGCCATGGATTAAGTAGATTCAGTATGTAACACTCCTGCCTTCATATACATTCTCGACTTTTATAGTAACGTGAGCTTGTTAAAGCTTGTTCTTCTGTGTCTTGCTCAGTGGTGGTCGGGTTTCAGCCTTCTTTCTTCGGCCTTGTCTCTGAGCACTGAACACCTTGTTCTTCTGTGTTTTGCTCAGTTGTGATCAGCTTCAGCCTATTCAGCTCAGCCACGGCTCCATGCACCTTGTACACACACGTTATACACACAACTCTGCTCCGTACAAGTTGGCTCTGTACACATCCTACAGAGACAGCTCCACTCCATACACATGCGTTTACACTCTGTACACTTCGTACACTCAGCTCCTCTCCGTACATCTCGTACAGACTCGGCTCCGCTCCGTACACCTCGTACACACTCGGCTCTGCTCCGTACACCTCGTACACACTCGGCTCTGCTCCGTACACCTCGTACACACTCGGCTCTGCTCCATACACCTCGTACACACTCGGCTCCGCTCCGTACACCTCGTACACACTCGGCTCTGCTCCGTACACCTCGTACACACTCGGCTCTGCTCTGTACACCTCGTACAGACTCGGCTCCGCTCCGTACACCTCGTACACACTCGGCTCCGCTCCATACATCTCGTACAGACTCGGCTCCGCTCCGTACACCTCGTACACACTCGGCTCTGCTCCGTACACCTTGTACACACTCGGCTCTGCTCCGTACACCTCGTACACACTCGGCTCTGCTCCGTACACCTCGTACACACTCGGCTCCGCTCCGTACACCTCGTACACACTCGGCTCTGCTCCGTACACCTCGTACACACTCGGCTCTGCTCTGTACACCTCGTACAGACTCGGCTCCGCTCCGTACACCTCGTACACACTCCGCTCTGCTCCATACACCTCGTACACACTCGGCTCCTCTCCGTACACCTCGCACACACTTGGCTCCTCTCCGTACACCTCGTACACACTCGGCTCCGCTCCGTACACCTCGTACACACTCGGCTCCGCTCCGTACACCTCGTACACACTCGGCTCCGCTCCGTACACCTCATACACACTCGGCTCTGCTCCGTACACCTCGTACACACTCGGCTCTGCTCCGTACACCTCGTACACACTCGGCTCTGCTCCGTACACCTCGTACACACTCGGCTCCGCTCCGTACACCTCGTACACACTCGGCTCCGCTCCGTACACCTCGTACACACTCGGCTCCGCTCCGTACACCTCATACACACTCGGCTCTGCTCCGTACACCTCGCACACACTCGGCTCCGCTCCGTACACCTCGTACACTCGGCTCTGCTCCGTACACCTCGTACACACTCAGCTCCGTTCCGTACACCTCGTACACACTCTGCTCCGCTCCGTACACCTCGTACACACTCTGCTCCGCTCCGTACACCTCGTACACACTCTGCTCCGCTCCGTACACCTCATACACACTAGGCTCCGCTCCGTACACCTCGTACACACTCGGCTCCGCTCCGTACACCTCGTACACACTCAGCTCCACTCTGTACACCTCGTACACACTCGGCTCCGCTCTGTACAACTCGTACACACTCTGCTCTGCTCCGTACACCTCGTACACACTCGGCTCTGCTCCGTACACCTCGTACACATGTGGCTCCGCTCCGTACACCTCGTACACACTCGGTTCCGCTCCATACACCTCGTACACACTCGGCTCTGCTCCGTATACCTCGTACACACTCAGCTCCGCTCCGTACACCTCGTACACACTCGGCTCTGCTCCGTACACCTCGTGCACACTCGTCTCCGCTCTGTACACCTCGTACACACTCGGCTCTGCTCCGTACACCTCGTACACACTCGGCTCTGCTCCGTACACCTCGTACACACTTGGCTCTGCTCCGTACACCTCGTACACACTTGGCTCCGCTCCGTACACCTCGTACACACACCTCTCTGCTCCGTACACCTCGTACACACTCAGCTCCACTCTGTACACCTCGTACACACTCGGCTCCGCTCCGTGCACCTCGTACATACTCGACTCTGCTCCGTACACCTCGTACACACTCGGCTCTGCTCCGTACACCTCGTACACACTCGGCTCCGCACCGTACACCTCGTACACACTCGGCTCCGCTCCGTACACCTCGTACACACTCGGCTCCGCTCCATACACCTCGTACACACTCGGGTCCTCTCCGTACACCTCATACACACTCGGCTCTGCTCCGTACACCTCGTACACACTCGGCTCTGCTACATTCGCGCTGTAAATCCTTCTTGACCTCACACATAAACTTCAAATCATCCAGCACCATGACAACTGAGGAGCTGATCATGTGACCCCTGACTCCTCCCCTCCATGTGACATCATCACAGGTCCTGTAAGCACAGAGCAGCCATATATGTGGTGGCGGCTCTGCAGGTGGAGGTATGTGGAGGCTCCATTATTTCTAGCACTACAGTCCCAGTTTGTGGAGGTGTCCCGGGAGTTCAGGGCTACGTCCCGGCTTTCTCTCAGTGTCTGCGGTGTCCCAGGAGTTCAAGGCTACGTCCCGGCTTTCTCTCGGTGTCTGCGGTGTCCCAGGAGTTCAGGGCTACGTCCCGGCTTTCTCTCGGTGTCTGCGGTGTCCTGGGAGTTCAGGGCTATGTCCCGGCTTTCTCTCGGTGTCTGAGGTGTCTCGGGAGTTCAGGGCTACGTCCCGGCTTTCTCTCTGTGTCTGCGGTGTCCCGGGAGTTCAGGGCTACGTCTTGGCTTTCTCGCGGTGTCTGCGATATCCCGGGAGTTCAGGGCTACGTCCCGGCTTTCTCTCGGTGTCTGCGGTGTCCCGGAGTTCAGGGCTACGTCCCGGCTTTCTCTCGGTGTCTGCGGTGTCCCAGGAGTTCAGGGCTACGTCCCGGCTTTCTCTCGGTGTCTGCGGTGTCCCGGAGTTCAGGGCTACGTCCCGGCTTTCTCTCGGTGTCTGCGGTGTCCTGGGAGTTCAGGGCTACGTCCTGGCTTTCTCTAATTGTCTAGGGTGTCCCGGGAGTTCAGGGCTACGTCCCGGCTTTCTCTCGGTGTCTGCGGTGTCCTGGGAGTTCAGGGCTACGTCCTGGCTTTCTCTCTGTGTCTGCAGTGTCCTGGGAGTTCAGGGCTACATCCCAGCTTTGTCTCGGTGTCTGCGGTGTCCTGGGAGTTCAGGGCTACGTCCCGGCTTTCTCCCGGTGTCTGCGGTGTTCCTGGAGTTCAGGGCTACGTTCTGGCTTTCTCTCTGTGTCTGCAGTGTCCTGGGAGTTCAGGGCTATGTCCCGGCTTTCTCTCGGTGTCTGCGGTGTCCCTGGAGTTCAGGGCTACGTCTCGGCTTTCTCTCGGTGTCTGCGGTGTCCCGGGAGTTCAGGGCTACGTTCCGGCTTTCTCTCTGTGTCTGCAGTGTCCCGGGAGTTCAGGGCTACGTCCCGGCCTTCTCTCGGTGTCTGCGGTGTCCCTGGAGTTCAGGGCTACGTTCCGGCTTTCTCTCTGTGTCTGCAGTGTCCCTGGAGTTCAGGGCTACGTTCCGGCTTTCTCTCTGTGTCTGCAGTGTCCCAGGAGTTCAGGGCTACGTCCCGGCTTTCTCTCGGTGTATGCGGTGTCCCGGGAGTTCAGGGCTACGTCCCGGCTTTCTCTCGGTGTCTGCGGTGTCCCGGGAGTTCAGGGCTACGTCCCGGCTTTCTCTCGGTGTCTTCGGTGTCCCGGGAGTTCAGGGCTATGTCCTGGCTTTCTCTCGGTGTCTGCGGTGTCCCGGGAGTTCAGGGCTATGTCCCATCCTTCTCTCGGTGTCTGCGGTGTCCCGGGAGTTCAGGGTTACGTCCCGGCTTTCTCTCAGTGTCTGCGGTGTCCCGAGAGTTCAGGGCTACGTCCCGGCTTTCTCTCTGTGTCTGCAGTGTCCCGGGAGTTCAGGGCTACGTCCCGGCCTTCTCTCGGTGTCTGCGGTGTCCCGGGAGTTCAGGGCTATGTCCCGGCTTTCTCTTAGTGTCTGCAGTGTCCCGGGAGTTCAGGGCTATGTCCCGGCTTTCTCTCGGTGTCTGCGGTGTCCCGGGAGTTCAGGGCTATGTCCCGGCTTTCTCTCGGTGTCTGCGGTGTCCCGGGAGTTCAGGGCTACGTCCCGGCTTTCTCTCGGTGTCTGCGGTGTCCCGGGAGTTCAGGGCTACGTCCCGACTTTCTCTCTGTGTCTGTGGTGCCCCGGGAGTTCATGGCTACGTCCCGGCTTTCTCTCGGTGTCTGCGGTGTCGTCGTCTCCTCTCCTCGATCACTGTGTGAGTTTAGGGCTCAGCTGTTTCTCTTCTGACTCTGGGGAAAAGGTCACTATATCCGGTAGACTTTTCGCCCATTACTTGGTGTTAGATTGCCTTTGCCACCATCCGAACCACACAATCACCATCTCCGAGTGTAATCAATTAAACCAGATTGTGTGGTAGGCTTTTTTTCATTTAATTTATATTGTGTTTCGTGTCCTCTTTAGAGATTGTATTTATTACTTGTCAAATAAAATGTATTATTGTCACTAGTAAAACAAATTTTACCCCATTTTCCAAATAATTTCAGGACTCGATCACTCACAGACCAAACTATTATTCAGACACATTCTGGCCCACGTCTGCAGACTCCAGAATGCGAAACCCACAAATGTTCTTGAAAAGTCTGATCCCATCTGACAAAACATTCCAGGACTTGATCACTCGCATGAAGTTTTTCACCAGTCATCTTAGTTTGACTCATATAACAACTATGTCTTGCTACAGAAAAGTATTTTGGCATCTATATTACTTAAATATCACTTATATTGGTGAAATTAACTTTATTGGAGGATCTCCAAAAATGAGGCTGTTCAATAGTAATGCACCATGAGCTTTACTGCTTGGTTCTTGCCGAACTCCCTGTGCCGGACAATACCTTTATAATCCTGTAGGGGACTGGTTGTTTAGCGCATATAGCGGGTCCTACTTTGGTGGGTAGGAACCTGTTATGGTGTACCGCGTTGATTGGCACATACGTCTCTCATATAGGGGAGATTGATGGCGCTAAACATACGTTGTACGACCAGTTTCTGAAAGATGAACTTGTCCTACTAGCCCTGCTGGTGTTCCTTCATCTCTGGAACAAGCACAAGTTTGCCACATAGTTCGCTGCATTTTCCTCCACATTTTGCCCTTCGCGCCATTACAGTTTTTACCTATTGCTGCAATATACACAATTGCAGGACTAGGTTTTATCATCAGCAAATGTGTTTTTAGTGACTTGCCACCCAAGTAAGTAATAATTCCTTCAAGGATTTTCATGTTTGGTAGGACAAAGTCTCGGAAAGCTTTGAATGGGTCCTGGAATTGCATCGATTTCACCCTGAAGACGAAATGGTACATAAAAAGTAGTGGATTCAAACTACTCAGTACGTCCCTAGGTGAATACAATTGTGGCCAAAAGTATTGACACCCCTGCAATTCTGTCAGATAATACTCAGTTTCTTCCTGAAAATGATTGCAATCACAAATTCTTTGGTATTATTATCTTCATTTAATTTGTCTTCAATGAAAAAACACAAAAGAGAATGCAGCAAAAAGCAAAACATTGATCATTTCACACAAAACTCCAAAAATGGGCCGGACAAAAGTATTGGCACCCTCAGCCTAATACTTGGTTGCACAACCTTTAGCCAAAATAACTGCGATCACCCGCTTCCGGTAACCATCAATGAGTTTCTTACAATTCTCTTCTGGAATTTTAGACCATTCTTCTTTGGCAAACTGCTCCAGGTCCCTGATATTTGAAGGGCGCCTTCTCCAAACTGCCATTGTTAGATCTCTCCACAGGTGATCTATGGGATTCAGGTCTGGACTCATTGCTGCCACCTTAGAAGTCTCCATTGCTTTCTCTCAAACCATTTTCTAGTGCTTTTTGCAGTGTGTTTTGGGTCATTGTCCTGCTGGAAGACCCATGACCTCTGAGGGAGACCCAGCTTTCTCACACTGGGCCCTACATTATGCTGCACAATGTGTTGGTAGTCTTCAGACTTCATAATGCCATGCACACGGTCAAGCAGTCCAGTGCCAGAGGCAGCAAAGCAACCCCAAAACATCAGGGATCCTCCGCTATGTTTGACTGTAGGGACCGTGTTCTTTTCTTTGAATGCCTCTTTTTTTCTCCTGTAAACTCTATGTTGATGCCTTTGCCCATAAAGCTCTACTTTTGTCTCATCTGAAAAGAGAACATTCTTCCAAAACGTTGTAGGCTTTCTCAGGTAAGTTTTGGCAAACTCCAGCCTGGCTTTTTTATGTCTCGGGGTAAGAAGTGGGGTCTTCCTGGGTCTCCTACCATACAGCCCCTTTTCATTCAGACGCCGAAGGATAGTACGGGTTGACACTGTTGTACCCTCGGACTGCAGGGCAGCTTGAACTTGTTTGGATGTTAGTCGAGGTTCTTTATCCACCATCCGCACAATCTTGCGTTGAAATCTCTCGTCAATTTTTCTTTTCCGTCCACATCTAGGGAGGTTAGCCACAGTGCCATGGGCTTTACACTTCTTGATGACACTGCGCATGGTAGACACAGGAACATTCAGGTCTTTGGAGATGGACTTGTAGCCTTGAGATTGCTCATGCTTCCTCACAATTTGGTTTCTCAAGTCCTCAGACAGTTCTTTGGTCTTCTTTCTTTTCTCCATGCTCAATGTGGTACACACAAGGACACAGGACAGAGGTTGAGTCAACTTTAATCCATGTCAACTGGCTGCAAGCGTGATTTAGTTATTGCCAACACCTGTTCGGTGCCACAGGTAAGTTACAGGTGCTGTTAATTACACAAATTAGAGAAGCATCACATGATTTTTCTAACAGTGCCAATACTTTTGTCCACCCCCCTTTTTATGTTTGGTGTGGAATTATATCCAATTTGGCTTTAGGACAATTCTTTTTGTGTTTTTTCATTGAAGACAAATTAAATGAAGATAATAATACCAAAGAATTTGTGATAGCAATCATTTTCAGGAAGAAACTGAGTATTATCTGACACAGTTGCAGGGGTGTCAATACTTTTGGCCACAACTGTACATTACAGCGTAAAACTTCAAAAAAATCCATTTATGTGGGTTTTCAGTTGTTCTTGCACCACACAAGCTCTGCAAATATGACAATCTATTGCAAATAGAGCCAAATTTACTTTCCGAAATAAAACTATTGCTCTGTCTATTCTTAGTCCTGCCGCTTGTCCAAACAGAACGTTTTGACTACATGCGAGTTATTGCCACGCCCATAAGAAAGTGGGTAATAAACCCCTTTTTGGCGTTACCTTTTGTAAAAGTGAATAATTGAATGCTAAAGCAACACTTGTGTGAATAAAAAGAAAATTCTCAGTATGACGACCTATTGTTATCAGATTCTGTGAAGTATCTGTGGGTTCAAAATGCTCAGTATACCCCTAGATAAAATCCTTGAGGGGTATAGTTTCCAAAAAGGGGTTGACTTGTGGGGTGTTACTACTGCTTAGGAATCTTGGAAATGCAACATGGTGCCCGTCATCTATTTCAGTCAAATTTACTTTTCAAATCTCCAATAGCGCTCCTTCCCTTCTGAGTTCTCCCGTTTGTCCAAACAGAGGTTCCTGACCACATGTGGGGTATCAGCCCATTCAGGATGAACTAAGTAACACATTTTAGTATTCAATTTGTCATTCTATCCCTTGTAACAGTAAATGAATTGAGGCTGAAGCAACATTTTAAATACAGTTAAACTATAAATGCAGGGGCGGACCTACCGTGGTGCAGCTGGTTCAGCTGCACCAGGGCCCCGACCAGCTAGGGGGCCCCTCAAGCCTGCGGGGGGGCCCCCAGCCGACCCCGTAACCCGATGTCAGAGGAGAGGATGGTCACTGAGGGAAGCTTCCTGCTTCCTTGGCTGATCCCGCCCCTCCTCTCCTCTTCCGCCCCCGGCTCCCAGGACTGCATTTGGCGGCTCAGCGCAGGTAGGAGAGCCCCATCTACAACACATCCCCCCCTGCTTCTCGCCAACTACCACTAGCGCACCCCCCCAGCCCCCACCCCCACCGACTACCACTAGCACCCCCCCTACCCTCCGCACCTCACTATGGCTGCACCAGGGCCCTCTGGGATCACGGTCTGCCACTATAAATGTATTTCTTTTTTTCATTCCACTTTGCATTGATTCCCGTGGAGCAGCTGAGGGGTTAATTAACTGCTAAAAGCCACATTCAAAAAGTTCGAGGGGTGCAGTTTTTAGAATGGCGTCACATCTCGGTGTTTTCTGTCACATAGGCCCCTCAAAGTGATTTCAGACGTGATGGGTCCCTGAAAAAAATGTTTTTGTCAATTTTGATGTAAAAATGAGAAATTGCTGCTAAACCTTGGACCCCTTCTAACGTCCTAACGAAAAAAAAAAATTGGTTCCAAAATTGTGCTAATGTGGAGTAGAGATGTGGGAAATGTTATTTATTAACTATTTATTAAAAATTGAAAATGTGAAAACTACAAAAATTTATGCCAAATTTTGTTTTTTTTCACAAATAAAAATCATTCTAAATTTACCACTAACTTAAAGCCCAATATGTCACAAACAAACAGCCGCGGAATCACTGGGATCCATTGAAGCTCTCCAGCAGGGGCGTAACTACAATAGGTGCATGGGTTGCGATCGCACCCGGGCCCTGCAGCCTAGGGGGGCCCCAAAAGTCCCTTTGGCCCATCGAAAAAGACTAATACTACTAAAGATTCACAATGATTGGGGGCCCCGTTGGAGCTTTCGTATCGGGGCCCCGAGGCCTGACGTTACTCCCCTGCTCTCCAGAGATATTACCTCTTAAAGTGACAATGTAATTAAAAAAATGGTCTGGTCATTAAAGGAGATTTCCGGGATATAAAAATAAATGTGCCCAAGCATAATAGGCAGGTAGCTGCACCGACCTGTCTGTTGTGCTCGGCGCCACTCCCCACTGTTCACCCTCAGCACAGAGTGGGTACAGACCGCTCCTGCCGGGGTCAGCATGGCGGGGTAAACAGCTTATCCGCTCTGCTCTGTGTGAATGGGGTGAGACAGCCGACGTCACGCTGATTGACGGCCGCCTCCCTGCTGCCTGATTGGGGGAGCCTGCAATGAAAGTAAAGAGACAGGAAGCGCTCCTATAGAGGAGACCCGGTATGCTATTTTAAGGTGGTTTAGAGGGGTGTGCGGGGGAATTCTCACCTGTGCCGGTTGTGCCGCCTCCGCACAACCTCAGTGAGAGCTTTCACCGGGTTCTCATGATGCCCGCACTGATCGACGCTGCTCCTCCGCTTCCGCGTCACGTGGGGTGGAATCAGATGATCCGCGCGTCACAGGGCTCCTACGTCACCGCAGGTCCTATGGCTCCTCACCGTCCTCTGTTGGGGATTTCTTTGCAAACCGCAGCTCCGGTAACCACACATCCGGAGGGTGAGAGAGTTTTGCAATAAAGGGTTACTCAGTAGAAGTGCAGATTCACTTAGGAGGTGGGTGGGAATCTGGTCTAAACACTTTAATACCACAACGCGTTTCCACAACGGATAGTTGTCTTCCTCAGGTGGTTGGGGGAGCCGGCTGTCAATCAGCGTGACGTCGGCTCTGACACTCATTGACAGAGAAGAGGAATCCTCCCCTCTGCAGTCGTGACGTCGGCGGAAGCCGAAAAATCACTGACGGGAGCGGTGTGAGATTGCTCTGGTCGGCGGTGAATCGCGACAACCACAACATACAGGTAGGTGTCTCCTACCTGACTGCTAGTCCTTAGGCACAATTATGTATTCTTTATTTATCCCGGATAACCCCTTTAAAGTGAAAATTGACTCCTTCACTAAGTGGTTACAAGAAGAATTGCTGAACACATATATGATATGGTTCTCAACTCCCTAAAAATCAAGTGCTCCATGTCAGGATTGTCCAGACCCTTTTATGAGAAAAACATCATGACGATTCTGCTTCTTTCCTAGTATTTGACATTAAAAAGGTCAATAAACCTAGAGGTGGAGAGTGGAGAAAACTCTTCCTTAGAGGCTATCCACTCGATATTGATGACCTTAGAAAGAAAGGATGTCAGAGCTCCAGATGAAGTGTTTCAGGCTTTATACCAGCAACATCATTACAGGATTTATTATCTTCATAGTATTATATATAATTTTACATCTTCTCATCTTCTTTCCATTCAGGATCTTAATAAATACAATCTTTTATGTGGAAATCTGCTGCAAAATTTCCCTTGATGGATCTGGACAGAGACAAGATGTCGGAGAGGATCTTCCACCTCACCCTAGAGATCCTCTTCCTTGTTACTGGAGAGGTGAGAGATTGTGATGACAATGTCACATGACATCATTCTTATCTATGGACAGAATAACAGATGACAGAACTGGAGAGGTGAGGACTCTGGAAATGTCTGGAGACTGGAGATTTATTAATGTGTCTCTCCATAACCAGGATTACACAGTAGTGAAGAGCTCTAGTGATCTGTGCTGTCAGGACCCTGTGTCTGAGGGAAGAGCCCTGAGCCCAATCACGGGGCCTCCACCTCACCCCCTGATACATGAGGACATCAATGACCAGAAGATCCTACAACTCACCTACAAGATGATTGAGCTGCTGACTGGAGAGGTGACACTGCTGGGAATGCTGCTGCTGGGACATTATACAGTAACGCTATGAAGGGATCGGGGAAAGATGACAATGGTATCATTGTATGTGTCAGGTTCCTATAAGGTGTCAGGACGTCACCGTCTATTTCTCCATGGAGGAGTGGGAGTATTTAGAAGGACACAAAGATCTGTACAAGGACATAGTCATGATGGAGGTTCCCCGGCCGCCCCTCACATCACCAGGTAATAGACAGGACTAAATACACACGGCCTATAATGATCTGTATGGAAAGAATGAATTCAGTCCTGTATGTGTCTCCTCCAGGTCTATCCAGTAAGAGGACAACACCAGAGAGATGTCCCCGTCCTCTTCTCCCACAGGACTGTAAACAAGAAGATCCCGATGTTCCTCCGGATCATCAGGTAGATGGAGAGAAGGTGTGATGAGATCTCCCTATGACAGGGGTCTCAAACTCAGCTGGGTTGGTGGGCCGCACATAGAGAAACCTTTATATCGGGGGGCCGCATCCCTTGTTGGACTAAGTGATATTTTTAGTAATACCAGAATTTTTTGCTCAATGTAGTAAAGTACAAGTCCTAATCCCTTTCTTGTAGTAATGTCCCCATCCTGTAGTAATGTTCTTTTCTACTGATTTCCCCCATACTGATCCCTTTTTCTAGTGATGTCCCCCATCGATCATGATCCCCTTTTGTAGTGATGTCCCCATACTGATCTCCTTTTGTAGTGATGTCCCCCATCCTGATCTCCTTTTCTAGTGATATCCCCAATGTCATTCCCCTTTAGTAGTGTTGTCCCCATCTTGATCCCCTTTTATAGTGATGTCCCCCATCCTGATCTACTATTATAGTGATTCCCCCATCCTGTTTCACCTTCTTTTTACACACTCAAATACACACTCTATCACACTCACACATAAACCCACACACAAACCCCCCCCCACACACACACATACTCTCACACACACTCTCACACATCCTCATACACACTCTTACACTCACATTCATACACACACTGAAACTCGCATACACTTATACACATTTCCTCACTCACCCTCACACACACACCCTCACACACACTCACACTTTTCTCACTTTAATGATGCATCGCTCCACTGCAGGGGGCTGCCGCGGTCCCCACTGTGCTGGCTTCCGGCCTCCACTGTGCTATGACTTCCTCCAGCCTCTCCGCAGACAAGCTCTGTTGCAGGTGACATTGATCTTGCTGAGTGGCAGAGCTTGTTAGTGCTGCGGACAGAAGTCATCACACAGCGGGGACTGCAGCGGTCTCCTGCACTGGGGCGATGCATCATTAAGCTGTCCAAGGTGCCGCGGGCCGCATAGTGAAGCCCCAGGGGCCGCATGCGGCCCCCGGGCCGCGAGTTTGAGACCCCTGCCCTATGATGTGTAGACGGCTGTGAAGGTCTTGTGCTCAGTCTTGTTTTATCCTCCAGTATTCTATGTTTTATACTTGTGTAATGAGAACGGTGGAGATGGCAGATTACAGCTGATCATAGATGGGACTTCTCCATCTGTCTGTGACTTTTACAATCTTTGTTTCAGGGTGAAGATCTGCCCCATATTAATACTACAGAGACATATGTGAGGGGTGATGATGATCTGCCCCATATTAATACTACAGAGACATATGTGAGGGGTGATGATGATCTGCCCCATATTAATACTACAGAGACATATGTGAGGGGTGATGATGATCTGCCCCATATTAATACTACAGAGACATATGTGAGGGGTGATGATGATCTGCCCCATATTAATACTACAGAGACATATGTGAGGGGTGATGATGATCTGCCCCATATTAATACTACAGAGACATATGTGAGGGGTGATGAGTGGTGGAAAGAGGAGATTCCTGCAGATAACCATCGAGGTGAGTAACAACTAATGCAAACAGAAAATCAAAGTGGGGATTACAGATCAGAACCAAGTCAAGGTCAATATCTAGCGGCAAGACAGGTCCCGGAAGGATACTCAAGGGAAAAGCCAAGGTAAAAAAAAGTATTTAGGAAGATCCAGGGAGGTTTTAGAAACACAGTAGATCGGAATCTAGTCCAAACCAAGTAGCTGAACTCATCAAAACTAAAAATTGGTAACAACAGATTGGTTAATTTGTCACATACACAATGTAATAAGTGCCCCTGTACATTTAGTGCAGAATCTCCTATGTAATGTTATAACAATAACATTACATAGGAGACGGACACCTCATAATACTGTGTTTCCTCAAAAATAAAGAGGGTCTTGTATTATGTTTTGCTCCGAAAGATGCACTAGGATTATTTTCAGGGAAACATTGCATCATATTTACGATAGTATAAATTATCTGCTTAAATTCATTTTTCTATATGTACTGTTAAGTTTACCCTGTAAAGAAAGGAAATACACCCCCCAAAAAAAAAGAGGTGCACTGACCAAACCAACCAAACAATTAGAGTTGGCATGTGAATAGACTCTCACATACCAATCTATGTTGCTGTCATGTCAGAATACTGAGAGACACAGCATGTTGAAGGCATTTTTAATACTTTCTTCAAAGTAAACAGTACATTAAGATTACTGTGCATTTAAACAATTTGGGACAGCCCATATAATTATGTCATGTATTTGGAAGGTTCTGAAACATTTGCATTACACTTCATTTTTTATAGAAATATGTATACAGAATCTTTTTTAAATGTAAGGAACTGTTATTAAAAGATAAAATCATTTTAATTCTTTGCAGATGACTGTGGTATCAAACCAGATACCCGTGAAGACCATGCCGTTATTCCAGCTATACTTCCAGCCCTTCAGAGCAAAAATCAATCATCTGAGCCTTTTCAACAGGTCCTCTCTTCTGATTCATCACAGACTGTTAATCCAAATGAAAGCTACAGAATGGATGTAGAACATCAAACAGTGTCCGCAGGGAAGAAACTGTTTTCATGTACTGGATGCGGGAAATGTTTTAGTCATAAATCAACTTTACTTAGACATCATAAAATTCACACAGGGGAGAAGCCATTTTCATGTTCAGAATGTGGGAAATGTTTTAACCATAAAGGAAATTTGGTTAAACATCATAAAATTCACACAGGGGAGAAGCCATTTTCATGTTCAGAATGCGGGAAATGTTTTACTCATAAATCAGATTTTCTTGCGCATCAGACAACTCACACAGGGGAGAAGCCATTTTCATGTTCAGAATGTGGGAAAGGTTTTACTAATAAATCAAGTTTACTTACACATCAGAGAATTCACACAGGGAAGAAACCATTTTCATGTTCAGAATGTGGGAAATGTTTTAATCGTAAATCACATTTGCTAACACATCAGAGAATTCACACAGTGATAAAGCCATTTTCATGTTCAGAATGTGGGAAATGTTTTAGCGATCAGTCAAATTTGCTTGCGCATCAGAAAATTCACACAGGGGAGAAGCCATTTTTCTGTTCAGAATGTGGAAAATGTTTTAGCCATAAAGCCTATTTGCTAACACATCAGAGAACTCACACAGGGGAGAAGCCATTTTCATGTTCAGAATGTGGGAAATGTTTTAGCAATAAATCATGTTTTTTTAAACATCAGATAACTCACACCGGGGAGAAGCCATTTTTCTGTTCAGAATGTGGGAAATGTTTTAGCCATAAATCATATTTCCTTAAACATCAGAGAATTCATACAGGGGAGAAGCCATTTTCATGTTCAGAATGTGGGAAACATTATTCCCGGAAATCATATCTTCTTCAACATGTAAAAACACACAAAGGAATATAGTAATTTACCTGTTTTTTTTTTCTTAATGATATTAGCAAATTTTACTAGAAAAAAATCCAACAGGTACAATTAAATTAAACTCAGATGATTCAAATAGAAACAGAAAATTATAACCTTCTCTTTTGTGCAAGGAGGAATAAAAGGAGCAGTGCCCTAGCATTGCAAAATGCTCTCCGGCCGGCCATTAATAGGCATGTGTCTGAAAAAGACTCCGTGAGGGTGGTATGAGGGCCCAATGTCCACAGGTGGGTGTTGTGCAGCATCCTCCGGCAAGACCGGTTTGGCAGTGGGTTAGTAATGGTGTGGGGAAGCATGTCTTTGGAGGGCCGCACAGAACTCCATGTACTAGTTAGTGGTAGCTAGCCCTGACTGCCATTAGGTACTGGGATGAGATTCTCAGACCCATTGTTAGAGCATATGCAGGTGCAGTGGGCACTGGGTCCCTTCTGATGCATGACAATGCTAGGGATCATGTGGCTGAAGTGTGTCAGCAGTCCCTGCATGATGAAGGCATTGATGCTGTTCCCCAGACCTGAATCCAATTGAGCACATCTGGGACATCATGTCTTGTTCCATCCACCAACACCATGTTGCACCACAGACTGTCCATCCGCAACCTCATCAGGAGCTTGCCCAGGCATTGTAGGGAGGTCATACAGGCACATAGAGGCCACAGACACAACTGAGCCTCATTTTCTTGTCTTGAGGCATTCCCACTGAAGTTGGATCAGCATATAATTTGATTTTCCACTCTGATTTTTAGTGTCATTCCAAATCCAGACCTCCATGGGATATTAATTTTAATTTACATTGATCATGTTTATGTTTTATGGTTCTCAACGCATTCCAATATGTAATGAATAAAGATTTGCAACTGGAATATCTCATTCATTAATATCTAGTATATGTGGTATTTTAGTCTTCCCTTTAGTGTTTCGAGCAGTACTCTGTATAGAGACTCCATGTCTCCTCTTCATCAGATAACTTCAATTACTTGTATTATGAACATACACACACAGTTATCGGAAAAGGGGAAAGACCGTCTAGAATGAGAAGACACGGCCACACCCAACTGGTCCCTGTACAGACTAGTAAAACCCTAATCGCACCACTTACAACATCACCTCAGACCTGACTCCCTAAAAGGCTTTTGATGAGTCTCTTGTATCTCCTAAAGAAGCAGAGGGGAGACTGTCACACACTGTCCACAAGAGGAAAAGAAAGTGTGTAGGAGGTCAGTAAAACCTTGAGAGAACTAAAAATCTTGACATAAGGTGAAAGGAATAGGAATTGTAAAGGAAAGCAGATTCATAGCAGGCACTCAAGCGATGTTTACCAAAAGGGAAACCCCTGAGCTTGAAGGGCTGGAACTCTTGAAACAAGTCCACCTGGAGATATAGCCAGCAAGGAAGTGCAGTGAATATTGAACATATATAATCCAACCAAGAATGTGATGGGGCAACCCATAACAGGGAAATAAGTAACACCTGGAGAGGAGTGAACCAAGAACAGAGAACAAGGATAATCGAAACCATCAGCATATGGACAGGGAAGAAAAAGTCAATAGCGTATCAGACAGAGGAGCCAACACAAAATAGGTCTCCAGATCCAATCCCCAAACCGACCCATGACACCCCCGCTCCCCCTTCTACGTCCGGCCACTGGACCCTCAGAATCCCCCACCATCAGATGTCGCTGGCAGAATTCCCTCACCAGGAGATCCACATGATCATCTGAATGAATCCAGGAGTTTTCTTTAGGACTGTAACCATTCCGATTCTGAAGATACTGCAGATGGCACCCGACTCACCTGAAATAAGGAATTTTCTCTACCTAACACCCCCAATCCTCCTCTAAATCCACCTAAATTATATCTTGAGGACTGTCTGTTCCCTCAAATTTTTTTAAAAGGGCAAAATGAAAAAAAAAAGATTCTTCAAGCATTGGGAAGAATTTTAATAATTGTGTAAGGACCAAGAAATTTAGGTGCAAACGTCCTAGACATGAAGACCATAAATTATTTGAGGACAATAACATACAATACCTCACCTGAAAGAAAAAAATCGTTCCCAAGTCTGCGATTAGCACCTATTTTCAACAGATACTCGTCAGGAAAATATGAATTATTTTTATTGCTTTAGAGACAGAGTAAGAGCTGGCATACGACTCCTCCCACCATTGGTTTCTATAGACCAAATTCTACAGGTAGCCCCTTGCTCTCTCTGTAAATCTCTCCCCCCTCTCCAGTCAGGTATTTACAACATGGCAGAGTCATAAAAACTGAGCGAAGCTGAATGTCTCTGGTTTTTCCTCCAAGAACATTTTTGTCTTCAAGAAAACACACTTTACGTCAAATTTAATAATGCAAGTGAATGCCACAATTACATAAATCATATTTTTTGGGGGGTACTTACATTTTTGGGAATGCACTGCCCCCTCTTACTTTTCTGGAAAAAGGTCAGATACCTGGGAAATGAATCTCTGATCAGCTGCACATCACAGACACCCCATGTCTTGTATCAAAAAACACGTAAAATCACAAGGGAAGACACGATGCCAAAATCTTTGACCTGTGAGCTTCCAGGCCAAAGATATGAAGAAAAGGAGTTTTTGATAACTTTTGGAGATGGGTGTACCTCCCAGAAAACAGCCCATATGTGAGGTCAGAAAAATGGTAGTTCTTAGCTTTATGGCCAAACCATAAAACAAGAGCGTCCATCTTTGCTAAGCCATTCTGATCCCAGACGAAGGACACCGCTCCACCCAAAGCTGTGAGGCAGAATTGTAACCCATTTCTTGGGTGCCTTTCCCCCATCGATCACCGTGTGGCACAGATTTAGTCTTCTGTCTTACTTTTATCCTTTTTATTTTCATATGTAAATTGTCTCTTTTGTAATATGTTAAGTAACTTTTGTAAACACTGCCATTTCTTTGGAGTAAAACTTATAAATTTACTAGTTTTGTTCTTCTTGCCCTATGAGCGAGCTGACATGTACCTTCCGCAAATTCACCTTACCAAGTGGATTTCTAATGGTGGGTTTACACACACCAATCATTGTATCCAATCTCTGAACCAATCTCTGGTTGCAGTGAAATCATGGACACATAGTTCCATTTTGTGGCTGTGTACAACATGGAGCAATCTGTCCATGATTTCACTGCAACCAGAGATTGGTTCAGAGATTGGATACAATGATTGGTGTGTGTAAACCCACCATAAGAGAGGTCAGCGGTGGCAGTGTAATTTTTGCATTTATGTGATATTGTGGCCTGAGGGTGGCTGTATCGAGGAATATATATGTTACTGGCAGGAACTGGTGGTATATATACATCCCGTCAGACCATGTGCCGCAATAGTCTACGTACATTAGAGCAGCTGTGCTCCTTTTCTTATTCTCTGTCAATACCTCTGTCAATAAGTTTGTCTCTGAGAGCACGGTCTTTCTGATATAGGAGGGCAAGGAGTTTATGGCGTGTGGTTGAGAGTTGGGAATAATAGAGTGGGCTCGGATTTGTCTTACGTTCTGATTCCAGTGAAGTTATTTGGGAGACTTAAGTACCTGATCTCACGGGACCTCAGCTTCTTCAGGTGTGTTCCATGTGAAATGAGGACTCCTCTTATCACGCTGTTTAATGCTTCCCGCTTCATCGGGGGGAGGGTCTACAGAGTGGTCCGATACAAAGTATTTAATCGTATTTACATTGTCTGCATGACAAGTGGCATCGTTTAATAGGTTTTCATTCAATCGCCACGTGAATTCCTTTTTGAGATCCAAGCTTAGTTGTAATGAGAAAAATATAGGGGCGTGGTCCGACCATAGTATTGAGCCAATTTCCGCCCTGACCCCCAGATCTAGGAAATGTGGAATCTATCTATTCTACTGAATGATGCATATACGGGAGAGTAAAAAGTAAAATCCTTGGGGGATGGGTGCAAAATGCGCCAAACATCCACCGAATAGTTTCTCCCATTGCTTGTTCAGGTGGTGGAGAGATGGTACAGAGTGCTGAGACTTACCCGGCAACATATCAATAGCAGGATTAATGGGAAAATTAAAGTCGCCTCCCAGGATGATTGGAGCCGAGCCAGAGAACGCCTCCAGGGGTCTGCGGGAGTGGGTGTCAAATCTCTGTTGTTTCCTGTTACATATGTACACGAGAGCCAAGGTATTTTAAAAAATAGGTAGCAACCACAAGGGTCTATCTTCTGATCCAAAATTGTTGGGGAACAGGATCTATGAAAGGCAATGAGATACCTGAGGAAGGCGGTTGTCTCCGCCGAAACGCGTTGTATCCGTTTTTTATATTCTCTCATGTTTTGAGTAATAAAATTTTTTTGTGGACAAGAAGTTCTTAAAATCATTACCACGGGGAGCGCGGCCACCATAGAATTGGATCACTTCCTATTGAAGCTTTATGCCTGTGGGAATCCGTGGCAGGACCCAACACAGGATCAATTCGAGGCGAGCAACAGACCCGGATAAATATCCAAAGCGTGAGGAGGCTTTGGAAAAACCATATGCTTGAAGTTTTATGGCAAGAGGTGAGTGCATAAAACTTCATTGTGTTGAGGATGGAATTTATAGAGTCAAAGGGACCTGATCAACCCCAGATCACGGTAAGTGTCATGTATATTATGTATATGTGATTACTTGCCAGTGACTTGGGGGGTGGCGGTTATCCATAAGGGTGCAGCCGGAGCACGAGGGTGTAAGGTGACGGTAACTGACCTGGTTGTCCATAGCGGGGTTTGAACGTGATTAAGCACAAACCGTCGCCCAACTCCATCAGTCATGATGCACTGTACTCTGCCCCGTTGAGAGATCAGACATAGAAAGTATAGATATTTTCCTTGTGTTGGACGAGGAGAGAAGGCCATTTTGCATATGTATTACTGTTGCGGCGCATCATTATTCAACACTGGAGTTTAGGGAACTTGGAGACTGGGTGGTCTCCGTGTGTGTGAGAAGTTGTGTGTTGTTCTCCTCGGGAGGAGGAGGCAGGTGGCCAGTGTACCGGAGGACGATTAGCGTTCAGACGGGTCGGTGAGAGCTGCGCCAGGACGGTAGGCAGCTGCACGATAAAAAACACGGCACAGGTGTTATAATGTTGCGTCTTTTCAGTAAAATATAGCCTCTTTCCGAGAGCGGTGAGTCGTTTGGGGACTGCTAGAGGCAAATCCCCCGTGAGAGTATAAGCCGCCAGAGAGAAGGTTGCTTGGGGACTGCTGCCGGCAATTCCCCGTGTGAGCAAATAAACACAAAAAAGTTTAGGAAGGAGTTAATGGAGAAGGAGGGGCAGAGGACACCTGCCGGTGTGACTGAAGTGATGAGTGATCAAGGAGAAATGGTACCAGAGAAACTAAAGATGTGTATGATATGTGACGGCCCACAAGTGTGTACTCTACATTCTCCTGACTTGACTAGCCTACCCGCAGCGGCCAATTCACTCCCAGACCAGCTGTCCCCATCCCCTTTTTCCAGAAATAATGTCTCACTGACTTCCGGTGGCGGCTATCTTATTATACCCAATGGCAGCGATGCAGGACTCCCGGACACCACTTTATGTGCAGCCACTGCCCCTTCAGAACATGTGTATATATACCCACCTGCTGACTTATCATTCCAGGAGGATATAAGGGAGAATCATGATGTTATATGCTCAAAGATGTTTGTCACCAAGGGGGAACACCAGATATTGATAGCTGTGGGCAGGGGGAATATAGCCACACAACAGCAATATGACATGCCTCAGCCATGGCAACCACGATCACAGACACAACAGCAGAATAGATGTCAGTCCAGAGAAGCCTGGGTCTGCTGGTGCTGTGGCAAACAAGGCCATATGAGAAGGGAGTGCCGGTCCCGCCAGCGGGGACACCACGGAACCAATTCCAGAGCATCTCCAATGATGTAATCACTGCCCCACAATAATGACAATATCAACAGAATCTACTATATCCTACCCCAAGTCATCTCCAATCCCACCTCCACTCCTACTCCCGCAACCAAAGTTTCTGTATACCGACAGATAAATATTGAGTAGATATGTATTTTTGCTTACAGTTATCAAATTAATTTTCTAATTTGGAAAACTCCTGTTATGAAAAGTTTTTGAAGTGTTAGAAATTAAGTGAAATGAGGAGTTAGACATTAAGTCACGGATTTCAGGTAATGACTGGAGTTATTAGTTGTACGTAACTACAGGAATGGAAGGGTTAACAATATTTGTAAAAACTAGCTAGGAATGGCTTTGTCCTGTGTGCCTGTCTCTGCTCCCCCCCTCCCCTCTGTGCTCTTTAGAGATAATGATTTTGCTGTGAGAGGAGAAAGAAAAAAAAAAAAAAAAAAGGAGGGTGGGTAGATTGAGAGTTTCACAGTGATACATGTATCTTTCCAAGGTTAATAATATATATGAGAAAAAAAAGGGAGTAATTTACTCCCATATCTCCCTAGTATTCTTATCAAAGTATTTCTTTGTTTGCTGTTTTTTTACAGCTGGCGGTGATGTGAGAATGTTTCTATTTGTTCTGAGTTTCTCATGTGAGGGAGGAGGGATGGAGTGAAAACTGAATCCAAATGGTTCTGGATATAGCGCCAACATATTCTGCAGCTCTGTATTATTTTTGTCTAGTTATTAATATAGTTAATAGAGAATCAATATAGTTAATAAAGAATTGTAATTAGATTGTTGAATAAGAATTTTCTGATTTTTGATATTAATAGATTTTTTAGTTGTTTTTCAGGTATAGGAGATATGATTTCTCATATTGGACGCAAGTAGAATTTTTATATGAGGTGATCAGAATATTTGGTTCTGACTTGCACTTTCTGAGCGAATGGAGCGATTTCCGGTTGAAGAATTCCTTAACAATACGGTAAGCCTACTAAATGCAGTATTGGTATATTACGGTGAGGTAGACACCATGTTATCAGTCTAGGATGGTATAATCATACTGACAATCACCACAGGTGTCCTGTCCTCTCGGAGGTAGAAGGCAAGCTACAACAAAAGGTAGGAAAGGTAGTGGCGGGTGGTTGCCCCATCCCAGCCGGATTGCGTCTGGCGGCCTGAGCCCTCTCTATAGTCGACTGCCTTATAGGGACTGACCGAACTACTAACAGTGTTAAACTAGGAGTCGTGAGAGGGGACAGGGCAGGCCATGATGTCTCTCATCAGCAAAGGTTAGACTGGATTCTGCTTGGCCTCACTTTACGCCTCAAAATAGGTCACGGGTGAGATCAGGTGAGTACCTCCTAGTTCGCTCCTGGTACAGGTAAGCTGTGTATACTATCCTGCATTATTCTTGCACACAACACAATTCAGAAAGGTACGGGCTTCGAGCAGCAATCGCTCCATGGGTTTTGGAAATTGCAAGTAGTGAGCGGACAAGGAAACCAAGAAAACTGTATAAAAATTGTCCCAATATGTGTAAATCTCTTTCTCCTATCCAAGGTATTATAGAATGTCAAATATACCCTGGTTAAAATGTTTTTGGAATAAGTAAGTACAGGAGTACATAACATGGTTCTTGTATGATTTTGTTGTGTATATCTTTCTCTTGTGGATAACTGTGCTTATTTGCAGATATTTAAGAAGTTCATATCCTTTGTATACCCTCTATAATGATAATGGTATATGATAAAATGTTCAAGGGAGGATGAGTCTTGTACCTTTAAGGTTATATGTTACTAATAGTGTAAAACTGATACACAATTCCCCAGGCCGTTTCTAATATGGTTTGAAGTTTCTTTCCCCTTCAACGGATCAGACTCTGAAAACAGCCAATGAATAGCGAAAATAATTTTTTCTATACTAACTGTAAAATCTAAATAAATTTTTCCTTTTTAGAATAAACTGTTGATTATTGCAGTGATATGGAGCTGATTTAGGGATAATGGGAGAACTCCATGTGAGGCTAGTGTAGGGTTCAGGTGCCCGGGGGCCCTTTACAAGGAAGGAGTCTCTAAGGTGTCTGGATGAAGAAATCCACTTCCCCTTCCCCATCACATGGACAGTCTCGAAGGACCTTTA
Source organism: Allobates femoralis (assembly GCA_033576535.1). Classification (NCBI taxonomy): domain Eukaryota; kingdom Metazoa; phylum Chordata; class Amphibia; order Anura; family Aromobatidae; genus Allobates; species Allobates femoralis. Next base: position 500,159,226 of record JARQOC010000006.1, read on the forward strand.
GGGGAAAACTTTTTTGTTTAGGGAGGATAAACTGTTGGGGACGCTTTTCCACTAATGCTCTAGATGAGAAACAATAGGTTTTTCCCTTAACCTAGTATCCAATAGCTATATCTCTCCCTCTCTCATTCCCTTTTTCTCTTCTCTCTCTCTCTCTTCTCTCTCTCTGTGTCTCTCTCTCTCTTCTCTCTCTCTCTCTCTCTCTTTCTTCTCTCCCTCTCATCTATGAACCAAACCTATGTGTAAACAAAGTGTCTTTCAGATGTGTGAAGAGAAGATACAATGTGCGGAGGTGCCCAGGAAATTAAGGAGCTGATTGGTCACTACTGTGCCGATGCCAGGTTGTACTATGGGAAGCTAGAGATATCCTACATGCCAGGAGCCCAGAGATGGCACCGTGTCAAGAAGAAGGATGGACTCAACAGAGAAGACAAAAGACTAATTATTACTAACAGAGATAGATATATTAGCCTAACCCCACCTAACCCCCATCTAATCCCACCTTGTCCTGGCTATTTCACGCCTATTCCCTAGAGTATAAAATGCTGTGTAAGGTATTATTAAGAATAGGCTATGTTTTGTGAAGTGATATGTTTTTAATATTTAACCCTGCAAATTGGTTTAAGAGAACAGGGGGGTGGGTTATGGGAATATTAATGAGAATTCTAAGTGTCCCTTATTATTCAATCCCTTTTGAAAAAAAAGTAAAATAAGGTGAAGAAGGACTTTTATGCACCAAACCTATGTGCATGGAGGTATATTATAGATTTTTGGAGAAAAAGGTGTGTATTTAGGGGGAATCTGTTGAGGATGGAATTTATAGAGTTAAATATCACACCTTTTCTCTCTCTCTCTCTTTTTATAAATTCTAATTTGAAATGTTATGTTGTCTGTTATACACTAGATGGCGCCCACGTTTTATGCAGTTTATTAAGAAAGGAATTCAGATATTTGAATATTTGATAAGGATTGACCAATTAGGAGATGATTATTTTGTAGAAAGTTCCAGAATTCTAACACGCCTCTTGCTTTCTGTACAAAAATGTGTGTTTTAATAAACGTCTGCGCAGTGCTTGATCTTATATGGCGTAGGCATGATGAGTAAGGCTTGAGACGGCTCTGGTGTCCGTATCATTTACTTGCGATAACGCAGACGTGCGTAATTTGCCTAAATATACCAATTAGGAGTGACTGATGGATTTGTGATTGAATTCTGCCCTCAATAATTGAAAGGGCACCAGAGAGTTACATTGGTAACGCACTGAGATTGGCGCCGCATGTTTGTTTTTTATATATACCCTACAGGGAATCACCTTACTTCATGGAAGGAAGGTAAGCTTGCATCATGTGGGAAGTCGAAGTTGTTTAAACCAATGTTGGTGCGCACGTATATGAACCGCGGTTCAAGACGCACCCCTCCCAGAAGGGGGATAACCTGAACCTAGAAACAGGAAATAAAGAAAACAATCCCCTCATGTAGGGGAGCCTCCGGGTGATCTTTGGTGGCGCACTCCTGGCCATCTAGAAGGTGGAGGTGGCAGATGGAGAATCCTGGGCCAGTCCTGGGAGGGCCACCTCCGGCAGGCCACGTGCCTGGCAAAAAAATGGTAAGTCTCCCAATCTCCTGAAGGAAGCTGATTTCCTGTCCTTGGAAGCAATCAATTGGAAAGGAAAACCACAATGATATGTTATGTCCCTCTCTCTTAGGACAGCTAGAAGGGGTCGGAGGCCTCTGCGTTGTTGTAAAGTATATCTGGTCAAGTCTGGTAACAGTGAAACAGGAGAGTCCATGAAAATAATTTGGTCCATTTGTCTGGCAGCAGGGGGCTTGGCATCAGGGGATGGTCTCGGTGCCAGGGCTCTGTGGACTCGGTCTAATTCAATGTGGGGCCTTGGTCGTCTACAAGTATCTGCTGGAATAATGCTTGGACTGTTTTGGCTAGGTCCAGAGAGGTGATCTTCTCTGGGAGCCCTCTAATCTGCATGTTGATTCGGCGGTTGCGTTTTTCAGCATCCTCCTGGTTATACAATAGCTCCTCAAGGATAGAGGAGTGTGATGCCAGTAGTGTTGTATGGGCGTCTAGCTCGTCAAGCACACTTTCCTGCGCCCTCTCTACTTCTTCCACCCTAGAGGTAAATTCAGTTTTCAGAGCCTGCATTTCAGATTTATATGTGGATTCCAAGCGCATACAAACTGTTCTTGGTCTCTTTTAGTAGGCAAGTTTTTTAAGTAGGCACACATCTCTCCTCCTGTTGAGCCCTCCGAGAGGATTGGGGAGTCAGATTCTCCCTCTTGCAGGTCACGGAGCTCTGCAAAGCAGTTTGCTTCTTCCCTCCTCTCCCGCCCTGCTGGTGTGCAGTCAGCGCCATCTTGGAAGATGTGTGGTCTGACTGCGGAGCCATTCCAGAGCGCAGAAAACGATCAATTCTGCCTTGGGAGCTGGGATGTTCCCTCCAGAGCCTCTGGTGAGCTTCTTCGATTTTCCCGTGTGGAAATGGCGGTGTTCTAAGTAATTTAACGGTGGATCAGGGGCTTAATGCAGCGGAGCCCTGGTAAGCAGTGTCTCACTCCATGAGCAAGTCCCGCCCCTCATTGGTTATGTATGTTTAACCCCATGGTGCTGTCATGCCAGGTTGTGTCTGGTCATGTCCAGACTCCCTGGTCACAACCTGACATGTCAGACTGTGTCTGCAGGTGTTAAAGCAGCTTTTTAATAAAAGCCGGCAATTACCGCTATTCATTAAATTACTGTATTCTATGGCGGTCTGCAGGACTCAGGAGGAGCTGTCCATGGTCCTGCACTGTAAGATCGTGAAATTATAAACCTTGTCCTTGGTCCTGAAATTTCACGGTGTTACAGTGCAGGAGCTGTCCAGGGTCTGTGGGGCTGAAGCTGGTCAGCACCCAGCTTTAACACCTAGATAGGTCCAGCTCTGGAACACCGTGAAATTTCAGGACAAAGGACAAGGTCGATAATTTCACGATCTTACAGTGCAGGACCATGGACAGCTCCTCTTGAGTCCTGCAGACCGCCAGAGAATACAGTGATTTAATTAATAGTGGTAATTGCCGGCTTCTATTAAAAAGCTGCATTAACCGCTGCAGACCCAGTCTGACATGCCAGGGTGTGTCCAGGGAGTCTGGGCATAACCAAACACAATCTGGCATGACAGCACCATGGGGTTAAACATACATAACCGGCTGCAGATGGGGTTAATAATAGGTAATACTTCAACACCTTGGATAGCAATCACCACATCATTTAACCCTTCAGCTTTCTCTGCTGCAGTCAGAGCAGTTAAAGCTGAATGGTTACTGTGTCGGCAACCCGGCAATTTCAAACACCGCTGCTTTGACAGCAGCAGTGTTTGAATACGCTGGTAAATGCTGTCTGCGGTCCTGAAGTTTGCTTCAGGACCGCGGACAGCATCACACTGACACGCACCACACACTCACTCAATCAGCACACTCACATGCAGACAGCCATGCACACACACTCACACGCACCACACTCACACCACACTCACAGCAAACACGGGCAACGCTCGCATCACTGTCATGCATCAAACACGCTCCAGGAGGATTGGACATGTTATTTACCTCATCACCAGGAGTCCACCGGCAAGTCACCATTTTTTGGTGCATATGGGTTTCATCCTCAGTTTGGTCCCTTTAGTGGTAAAGATTCTTTAGGAGTTCCTGAGGAGGAACAATTCGCCTCTTCACTCTCATCTGTATGGCAGGGAGTGCAGAGTAACCTGTGACTCATGGGTGACAGATACAAACATATGGCTGACAAGAAGTGCTCGCCTATGTGTGAATGACTATGTGTGGTTGTCTACAAGAAATATCAAGCTAAAGGTGCCTTCATTGGTCCTTATAAGATAACTGCCGTCATTAACCCTGTAGCATTTCGTCTGGAGTTGCCTCAAGCCCTCAGGTTTCACAATGTGTTTCATCGATCTCGTCTCAAAAAATATGTGCCTTCATCTGAGCTGTCTCCTTTGCCGCCAGAGCCGATGTGTGTGGATGGGAATTTACAGTCCCGAAGAGAGGATGTGGGTGCCAGTGTCTGAGCTAAACGCCGCAAGGCTGGTCCGCGCATTTCACCTCTCTCATTCTGACAAGCCTGGCCATGAGTGTCCGGAGACCACTCGTAGAAGGGGGGTGTACAGTCACGGGTGTGTCAGGGGGCATGGATGAGACTGTAGAGGCCACTCACAGAAGGTCGTGGCGTTTGGCCAGTCAAAATCCTAAAAAATGTCCCCGTTGCTTTAAAAGGCATTTCTCTTTTAGTGAAAGCTGGAGGTCACTAGGACCCAGATGATCTCTTGCCTTGTGCTATTTATACCCCTTAACTCCCAGGATGCACTGCTGGTGATAGCTTGTCAGATGTTTGGAGGTAGCTTCTCAGCTCAAGCAGTGAATTCTGGAGTTTCTGTTGGATTGCTGTGTGGATCTTCTCAAGCTAAGTGTTTATTCCCTTCCCTCTGTTTGTTTGTTTCTTTGGTGTGTATCTTTAGTTGGTAGCCGGGCTGACTAGTGTTCACTCACTCTGATCCTTGTGTAGTAGTTCAGGGACCGTCAGGAAATAGGCATCCCGCTAGACGACAGTTGCGGAAACTGTATACGATCATTAGGGGAGCCAGGTGTCAGCGCTAGTTTATCTAGGGTCACCATCTCCCCTTTTGTCTTTAGCATCATGGATTCCTTTCCAACTCATCATCCTGTGCTGGGCATCTCCCTACACCCAGCATGACGATTGATCACCTCATACTTCTGTCTCTTGCTCAGTGGTGATCAGGTTCAGCCTTCTCAGTTCAGCCGCGGCTTCATACCCCTCATACACGCACGGCTCTGCTCCGTACACATCGTACACATGCGGTTCAGCCCGATACACCTCATACATCGGCAGCTCCGCTGCAAACAAATGTGGTTCCACTCAGAACATGTCGTACACACACGGCTCTACACCATAAACCTTGTCACGTGGTTCCGCTCCGTACATGTTGTACACACATGGCTCTGCTCACCCCGTACACACACGGCTCTGCTCCATACACATCGTACATAGACGGCTGTGCTCCGTACATGTCGTAAAAATGCAGCTTCACTCCATATATGTCGAACACACACAGTTTCGCTCTGTACACCTTGTATACACACTCCTCCACTCCGTACACCTCGTACACACACTGGTCCACTCCGTAGAACTTGCACACATGCGGCTCCATTCTGTACACCTCATACACAATCGACTCCGCTCCGTACACCTCGTACACACTTGGCTCTGCTCCGTACACCTCGTACACACTCGGCTCTGCTCCGTACACCTCGTACACACTCGGCTCTGCTCCGTACACCTCGTACACACTCGGCTCTGCTCCGTACACCTCGTACACACTCGGCTCGGCTCCACTCCGTACACCTCGTACACACTCGGCTCCTCTCCGTACACCTCGTACACACTCAGCCCCGCTCCGTACACTTTGCACACATGTGGCTCCGCTCCGTACACCTCGTACGCACTCGGCTCTGCTCCGTACACCTCGTACACACTCGGCTCTGCTCCGTACACGTCGTACACACTCGGCTCCGCTCCGTATACCTCGTACACACTCGGCTCTGCTCCGTACACCTCGTACACACTCGGCTCTGCTTCATCCACACTGTAAATCCCTTCTGACCCCACACATAAACTTCACCTCATCCAGCACCATGACAACTGAGGAGCTGATCATGTGACCCCTGACTCCTCCCCTCCATGTGACATCATCACAGGTCCTGTAAGCACAGAGCAGCCATATATGTGGTGGCGGCTCTGCAGGTGGAGGTATGTGGAGGCTCCATTATTTTTAGCACCACAGTTCCAGTTTGCGGAGCTATCCCGGGAGTTCAGGGCTACGTCCCGGCTTTCGCTCGGTGTCTGCAGTGTCCCGGGAGTTCAGGGCTACGTCCCGGCTCTCTCTCGGTGTCTGCGGTGTCCCGGGAGTTCAGGGCTACGTCCCGGCTTTCGCTCGGTGTCTGCAGTGTCTCGGGAGTTCAGGGCTACGTCCCGGCTCTCTCTCGGTGTCTGCGGTGTCCTGGGAGTTCAGGGCTACGTCCCGGCTTTCTCTCGGTGTCTGCGGTGTCCCGGGAGTTCAGGGCTACGTCCCGGCTTTCTCTTGGTGTCTGCGGTGTCCCGGGAGTTCAGGGCTACGTCCCGGCTTTCGCTCGGTGTCTGCAGTGTCCCGGGAGTTCAGGGCTACGTCCCGGCTCTCTCTCGGTGTCTGCGGTGTCCTGGGAGTTCAGGGCTACGTCCCGGCTTTCTCTTGGTGTCTGCGGTGTCCCGGGAGTTCAAGGCTACGTCCCGGCTCTCTCTCGGTGTCTGCGGTGTCCTGGGAGTTCAGGGCTACGTCCCGGCTTTCGCTCGGTGTCTGCAGTGTCCCGGGAGTTCAGGGCTACGTCCCGGCTCTCTCTCGGTGTCTGCGGTGTCCTGGGAGTTCAGGGCTACGTCCCGGCTTTCTCTCGGTGTCTGCGGTGTCCCGGGAGTTCAGGGCTACGTCCCGGCTTTCTCTTGGTGTCTGCGGTGTCCCGGGAGTTCAGGGCTACGTCCCGGCTTTCGCTCGGTGTCTGCAGTGTCCCGGGAGTTCAGGGCTACGTCCCGGCTCTCTCTCGGTGTCTGCGGTGTCCTGGGAGTTCAGGGCTACGTCCCGGCTTTCTCTCGGTGTCTGCGGTGTCCCAGGAGTTCAGGGCTACGTCCCGGCTTTCTCTCAGTGTCTGCGGTGTCCCGGGAATTCAGGGCCACGTCCCGGCTTTCTCTCGGTGTCTGCGGTGTCCCGGGAGTTCAGGGCTACGTCCCGGCTTTCTCTTGGTGTCTGGTGTGACTTCGCCTCCTCTCCTCGCTCACTGTGTGAGTTTAGGGCTCAGCTGTTCCTATTCTGACTCTGGGGAAAGGGTCACTATATCCGGCAGACTCTTCACCCATTACTTGGTGTTAGATTGCTATTGCCACCATCAAGAACACACAATCACGAGGGGCGTGGGCGTGTCCTGGCAGCAATGGCTCCGGTCGCATATTAGGTGAGCTCTGATCAGCCACAGCACAAACGCGGCCATACCCAGAGAACTAAGAAGCCTGTGCAGCCTCAAACTCTCCCTTATACTCCCGGCACCACTGGGAAGCTTATGGGCAAACAGAAACCCCCCGCACCGCGCTTACCGAGGCGGGTTTCAGATTTCTTTCTCCCGAGCGGGAAGCCCCTCTCCTCGTCCAACATGGCGCCTCCTTCTTCACCCCGTGCACAGCGCGCGGCTAAGCGCGGGAATGCACAAACAGGAGAACTGAGTGCACTGTCCCTCGACCCACGGGAGGCTCCACTCACCAAGGGTGCAATGGAGGAACTGCTGGCGGGATTCAGAGTCACCCTGCAACAGGATATGCGCGCGATGGTGGCTGAGGTGAAGGGGGAGGTCACGCAGCTCAGTGCCAGGGTGGACAAGCTGGAGGAAAAAATGGCTGAACTAGTTGAGGCCCACAATGAGCTGATGGACACTCATGAGCGGCACCAGGCCAGGACAGACAGGATATCGGCTAAGACGCTTGACCTGGAGGATCGCTCTCGCCGTAATAATGTGAGGATTCGCGGCATACCGGAACAGATTGCACCCCAGGACCTGCGCTCTATGCTACAGGATTTTGTTCTCCAAGTCCTTCCTGACACCCCCAGGATGCTGCTTACTGTGGATCGCATACATAGAGTCCCGAAGCCCCCATCGGTACCGGAGGATCGCCCTAGAGATGTGCTCGCCCGCCTGCACTATTATGAGGTGAAGGAGAACTTTCTGCGAGCCCTGCGCCAGGGCCCGAAACTGCTGGACTCCTTTGCAACTTTGGAGGTATTTCCGGACCTCTCTCCCGGGACGCTGGCCCTGCGACGGGCATTCAGACCCTACACTGAAATCTTAAGGAACAAGGGCATCCCATACCGCTGGGGATTCCCCACTAAGCTCCTGATCCGCCGGGACGGTAAAGTGACTGTGTGCTTCATCCCTCCACAGGCTGAGAAGCATCTTGCTCGATGGGGACTGTGGCCCTCGGCCCCTATGTCGGAGAAGCAATCCCCTGTGGTATCCCCGCGGCCTGACCCTGGAGATAGCAACAATCCAGAATGGTCTAAGGACTGATGCATCAGATGCACGCACGGGTTTCTTTAGCTCACTGCATATAAGTGCTGATGGCTGATCTTCACTGCACCTTCTTCTTGCTTTTATTCCCTTTTCTGCCTTCTACTTTCCTGTTGTGGTTATTCTACCTGCTTCTCTATTTTCCCCCAACTCATAATCGCACTCTTGTATCCTCACTTCTAATTGTTTTCTCCTTATCCCCTGTTGCTGTACCCCCCCTTCCTCCTATCATCCTTTTCTCCTCCTTCTCCTTCTCTCCTGCTGCTCCTCTCCCCCCCCCCCCCCTCCCCCTCTGCATTTCTAACTTTTCTCACTCCTCTTCTATCTTGCTCTGACTAACTGAAGTTTTTTCTTGTCTTGATCTCTCTGAATTCTCTGACTAGCACTGCACTGATTCTCTGACCTTTTCTGTCATCTATTCTTCTCTATCCCTGCAACTTCGTTGGCTCTGACCTCCTCCTCCTGGAGCATTGGGGTCTCAGCCGCCCCTGGTGGGTGCTTGGCTTACCTTGCACTCTGTTCTGACTATTATTGATAGTCTAGGGACAGCGCCGTTGCGCTGACACGTGTTATTATTTACTACTGCATTTGTTTTGCACTGTGATAAATCACCCCTGGTCCCTCCTCACCCTTCTCCCCTCCCTCCCCTTGGTTGTATTATTGGAAGGGACAATGCTGTGAGCTGCACCTTCTTTTCAGAATCAGATTTGCTTTTACTCTCTGTACACCTCTAGCTGTTTTGAGTACTCTGAATCATCATGACCCTGTCGTTAGCCTCTGTTAATGTCAATGGCTTGAATTCTGCTGGCAAAAGAAGTGTGGTTTGGCGCCAACTCAAGAAAACGGGTGGCGACATTTTGTTCATACAGGAGACTCATCTCCTGAGTGGAGATTGTCACAGGATGGCTTCCCAGAACTATCCCTCCCAATATTTTGCTTCAGCAGACTCCAAACGGGCAGGTGTGGCGATTTTTGTCCATAAAAATGTTGATTTTTCTCTTGTTGAAGTAATTGCGGACCCTAAGGGACGCTATATTGTGGTTATTGCTCAACTAGGCGGAGTCCTGTATACGTTAGCTTCCGTGTACGGTCCAAACACAGCACAACGCTCTTTTCTGAAAGGTTTTCTCAAACTTCTGGCATTACATGCCAAAGGCTGCAGGATAATTGCTGGAGACTTTAACGCTCCCATGGAGAAGCATCTTGATTGCTCGAATCCCTCGACATATCGGGGCGATCTAGGCCTTATTTTCGCTCAGTCTCAGTTACATGACATCTGGCGGTACTTACATCCTTCAGAACGAGACTATACGTTCATGTCTCCCCGACATGGAACCTTGAGTAGGCTCGATTACTTTCTGGTGGATGATTCCATCCTCCCACATTGTGTCACTGCCAGTATTGCCTCTATAACCTGGTCGGATCATGCGCAGATTTCCTTGGAGGTAACCGACCCTACCTCGATCAGACCACCAGCTCGCTGGAGGCTGAACGAGTATCTCCTATCCCTTCCATCACATGCTCAACATGTACACGAGCAGCTGGAACAGTACTTTATCTCTAACGATGTAACTGGGACTGATCCGGAAATCCTTTGGTACGCCCATAAGGCGGTACTACGGGGCGTCCTTCTCCAGCTAGCGTCTAGAGCCAAAAGGGAACGTGAGGCTACAGTTGCTGCTCTACTTTCTAAGATTAAACTCTTGGAAACAAGACATAGGACCTCCCCCGTAAGCCCTGTCATGCAAGAACTAATAGAGGCGAGACGAGACCTGAGAGCATGTCTACTAGAAAATGCTGAAAAACATCTAAGAAAAACCAAATCCAGGTTTTACGCCATGGGGGATAGAGCAGGAGCCCTGTTGGCTAGGAGAATTAAAAAGAGGGAAACCCAGTCCAGAGTCTCTACCTTGCTGACCCCATCAGGAGACACGGTACGTAACCCAATTAAAATTGCGGAAGAGTTTGGTAAATTTTACCAATCCTTATATAATTTAAAGGACTCGAAAGACATTCCTCAGCCCTCTAGTGAGACCATACAGGCTTTCCTCTCCAAAGCTTCTCTCCCTCGCCTCTCTCAAGAACAATTGGGATTTTTGAATGCCCCGATCACTGAAGGGGAAATAACAATGACCATACGATCAATTAAGAAACGTACCTCCCCTGGCCCAGACGGTTTCTCTTACGCATATTATTCTACCTTTTCTACTCTCCTCACTCCCTACCTTTTGAAACTTTTCACCTTCTGGCAGCAGAGAGGCTCAATTCGTAAGGAGGGACTGGAGGCACTTATATCCACTATTCCTAAAGAGGGGAAACCACTCACCTCCCCTGGAGACTTTAGGCCCATATCCCTACTCAATTGTGATCTCAAGATTTATGCGAAACTCCTTGCTGCCCGCCTCTCGGCTGTCCTCCCCTCCTTGGTTCAACTGGATCAGGTGGGCTTTGTCCCTGAACGCCAGACTTCTGATGGTACACGCAGACTCCTGAATGTGCTGGAGCTGCTTGAGCGTCGGAAACTCCCCAGTGCACTCCTATCTCTGGACGCTGAGAAGGCCTTTGATAGGGTGCACTGGGGATACCTGGACGAGGTCCTCTTGAAGTTTGGACTACGGGGACCGATCCGAGATGCAATTAATGCCTTGTACTCTAATCCCTGTGCGGCGGTCAGTGTTTCAGGTTTTCACTCTCCGCGCTTTAACATCACCAATGGCACTCGTCAGGGCTGTCCTCTTTCTCCTTTAGTGTTTGCCCTTATAATGGAGCCACTTGCCTCCATTGTCCGAGACTCTACGGACATACGAGGGGTTAAAGTTGGCTCCCTTGAACACAAAATAGGGCTATACGCGGACGACGTGATTTTCTTTTGCACTGACCTGCGCACCTCTCTGCCTGCCGTTCTTTCAGTCTTGGAGGAATTCTCTCTTGCCTCCTACTACAAACTGAACTTTGCTAAATCTACTATTCTCCCTCTACACCTTCCTGCTGCTGACCAAGCGTTTTTCCAACGTTTATTTCCGTTCACCTGGGCCAGGGAAGGATTTAAATACTTGGGGATATATATCACCAAAATTTCTGCAATTGTTAAACGTAATTGGGAAACCTTACATGGTGATATCAGAAGGGAAACTGAGAGACTCTCGGGACTGCAGCTATCTTGGATTGCCAGGATTCAGATTATCAAAATGTCCATTCTTCCGAAAATTCTTTACCTGCTACGGTGCATACCTCTGAACTTCCCAGGTAATTCAATACGAGCACTGCAAGCCACCTTAGGTCGTTTTGTATGGAATGGTAGACCCCCCCCGAGTTGCTAGACGGGTCCTCTTCCTCCCTTATTCTAGGGGAGGAATGGGGCTACCTAGTATTGCGTCATATGCAAGAGCTGCAATCCTTCAGGCTGCCGGAAATTGGTGGTCTGATGCTTCCTCTTCTAGATGGATGCAGATGGAATCCCACTTTTCTCCAGGGGGCTCTACCCGTCTATTATTGGAGATGAACTTACTTAAGTATCAGCCTCCCCCCGACTCTCTTAGAGTCATGACCACCTTGTTGGGAGTGTGGGCAAAGATTGGTAGATCTCATTTTTCCTTCCTCTACCGATACGTTTCTCTAGTTGCGGTGGAGAGATTGGTTCCAGATCTGTCCCTTCTGGAGTGGAGGAGAGGAGGGATTAGGTATATATCGGAACTGTTGGACTCATCTGGACGCCTCCAACAGTTCTCCGCCTTGTCTCTTTTATTTACCTTGCCGAAAACGACTTTTTACCGGTATTTGCAGATCCGACACTTCCTGACCTCACTGTTGTGGCCAACTCCAGATCTCACAGCCATGGACCCAGGACTCCAGACTTTCATGAAGGCTGGAAGTTCTGCTAGGCATGGAGTCTCTATCATGTATAGAGCTTTGCTGTGCTCTGAGGGGAACCTTAAATTACCTTACATGTTGAAGTGGGAGGTACTATTGTCCTTCTCTGTTTCATGTGAGGAATGGCAAATGGCTGCATCACATGCGTCTCGCTACTCTTCTTGTGTGACGCATTTGGAACAGTCCAAAAAAACCCAAATGCAATGGTATCACACTCCTGAGCGTCTGGCACGCTTCGCCCGGGGATCCCCTGGGACCACTCCCTATTGTTGGAAAGGCTGTCAGATTCTCGGAGACACGCTCCACATGTGGTGGGGTTGTCCGGTGATCTCGCAATTTTGGAAAGTGGTGGAACGCTTGTTGGTGGAACTGGCTGGGTTTCCCGTCCCTTTTTCCCCCAATTGGCGATACTAGGTATAGGTCTGGAACAATTTCCTACGCCAATACGTCCTATTGCCACTAATATTATCATTGCAGCAAGACAGTGTCTCGCAGCAAGGTGGAGATCAACTGTGGCTCCTTCCCTGACTGACCTGGTGATTGGGCTTAACACGCATTTCCAGTATGAATTGATACTGGCTCACTCATTACCTAAAAGAAATAGAGTTCTTACTTGGTGGGATCCCTGGATCTCCTCTGTGCATAATACTGTTCATGTGTAATCATCTTATTGCAGCCTTCCCCTGTCTCCCTTCCCCCCTTTTTCCCTCGACCCTTGTCTTACCACCCCATTTTCCTAAATCCCTCCCCCTCTCCACCTAATTTATTGATTGGTGGATTATATGATCATTCTCATGTATGTGGATGTGTTTAATACTTTTTGTGATTTGTTTGGAAATCTTAATAAAAACTATTGGTTCAAAAAAAAAAAGAACACACAATCACTATCTCCGAATGCCCATGGGGTTAGAAATGGAGCCACATGCACTATTAACCATGTAGATGCTGTTTTCTCTACTGACACCAGCATCTAAAGGCTTAAATGACCCTGGTCGGCGCCAACCCCGCTCATGACTGATGCAGCAGAGTGTCAGCTACAGTGTAGTGTACACACATCAGGAGATGGGATTTTCTTAGATCTCAGGTCAGAGAAAAGACGTGTTGGTGATCACTAAGGGGTTATAAATAAATATTACAATTCAGCAAATAATGATATACATTGGGTGAAATAAGCATTGAAGATGTCACTAAAGGTGCTATTGACATTAATTTTCCACCAGATGTCAGTAACAGCCCATCCTATCCACACAGGCAAAGAAATCAAACCATAGATGTTCATAAATTAAGTTAGGTTGGTTTCACATAATGTGTGTAGGGTCCTGCACATCCCTATTGATATGACTAGGAGGCGGATGTGCAGTACCGGCTGTGGCCACTATCAGAACACAGGGAGCAGATACAACACTTCATCTGTCCCGGAATTATGGGGGAGCGGCGGGATTTATACACATTGACCCATACAATTCTTATTTGTTGTACAAAGATTTCTGATGTTTTCACCTTTTACTCCATAATATTATTCCACATTTCTGTGATCTTTATTCATTTTTATCTTCTGTGATTCCAACTGAATCTATACAGGTTCTGGATGTCTGAGCTCCAGATGAAGTGTTTCAGGCTTTATACCAGCAACTTCATTACAGGATTTATTTATAGTATTTTATATAATTTTACATCGTCTCATCTTCTTTCCATTCAGGATCTTAATAAATACAATCTTTTATGTTGAAATCTGCTGCAAAATTTCCCTTGATGGATCTGGACAGAGACAAGATGTCGGAGAGGATCTTCCACCTCACCCTAGAGATCCTCTTCCTTGTTACTGGAGAGGTGAGAGATTGTGATGACAATGTCACATGACATCATTCTTATCTATGGACAGAATAACAGATGACAGAACTGGAGAGGTGAGGACTCTGGAAATGTCTGGAGACTGGAGATTTATTAATGTGTCTCTCCATAACCAGGATTACACAGTAGTGAAGAGCCTCTAGTGATCTGTGCTGTCAGGACCCTGTGTCTGAGGGAAGAGCCCTGAGCCCAATCACGGGGCCTCCACCTCACCCCTGATACATGAGGACATCAATGACCAGAAGATCCTACAACTCACCTACAAGATGATTGAGCTGCTGACTGGAGAGGTGACACTGCTGGGAATGCTGCTGCTGGGACATTATACAGTAACGCTATGAAGGGATCGGGGAAAGATGACAATGGTATCATTGTATGTGTCAGGTTCCTATAAGGTGTCAGGACGTCACCGTCTATTTCTCCATGGAGGAGTGGGAGTATTTAGAAGGACACAAAGATCTGTACAAGGACATAGTCATGATGGAGGTTCCCGGCCGCCCCTCACATCACCAGGTAATAGACAGGACTAAATACACACGGCCTATAATGATCTGTATGGAAAGAATGAATTCAGTCCTGTATGTGTCTCCTCCAGGTCTATCCAGTAAGAGGACAACACCAGAGAGATGTCCCCGTCCTCTTCTCCCACAGGACTGTAAACAAGAAGATCCCGATGTTCCTCGGATCATCAGGTAGATGGAGAGAAGGTGTGATGAGATCTCCCTATGATGTGTAGACGGCTGTGAAGGTCTTGTGCTCAGTCTTGTTTTATCCTCCAGTATTCTATGTTTTATACTTGTGTAATGAGAAAGGTGGAGATTAATAATTAATAATCTTTGTATAGCACCAACATATTCTGCAGCGCTTTACAATTCAGAGGTTTATACACAGTCATAAGTAACAATTATAAAAAAATATAATAATTATTGCAAAAATAAAGACGACCCTGCTCATAAGAGCTTACAATCTACAGTGAAGTGGTAGTGACACAACATATAGGTGTTTATTTACAATGATGATGGTCCAGCCATCTTGATGAAATGGGGGATTGGTAAAGGCTGCATGAGTCATCACCAGCTAATGTGTGTTGAGCTTTTTGGTTTGGTGAAGTTTGGAGAGTTATGTTGCACAGCTCGGAAGAAGTCTTTAAGTCGGGAGTGGGAGTTTGCCACCATCAGGATCACACAATCACCATCTCCAAGTGCCCATGGGGTTAGAAATGGAGCCTCATGCACTATTAACCATGTAGATGCTGTTTTCACTATTCACACCAGCATCTATGTCGTGATCTCCACACTGCCTTTGTCTGCTACTAGGTTGTTGTGGAGACTGTCAGTCTGGCCTGGCTCTGTGCTGCAAATCATGTGCATTCAGCTTACTTGATTGGGCCTCTATTTAGGCAAGCTTGTTGCTCTATTCAGTGTCAATTGTATACTTGCCTTTGGTTGTGTAGGACTGATCTCTCTGTGCTCTTAACTAGACCCTGCATGACTTTGTTAATTTCCTGGATTTGACCCTCCTCTTGTGATCTGATTCCTCTTTCTGCCTGCTCCTATGTATTTTGTTTTGTCGCTCTGGTTACCTGACTGCGGCTTGAATTGGACTTCGCTTCTCACTACTCCTTCCTGTTACTGCACCATTTCCTGGACCTGACCTCAGATTGTTTTGACCTCTCTTTACTACCAGTGAGTATTAATATTATTATATTTACTTTCCGTTACTACAGAGATTAGTTATTACTGTAGTGACTCGCGACCATTAACTGATTTGGTGTGAACAGTCTCTGTTGTAGGTGGAGCTGGAACTACACAGTTGTCAGGAGTGTAGTGCCTTACCAGCATGTTGGGTTGCATGTGGATATTGGCATACGGAGGTTGCAGAGGTGCAGGGTCTGGCTTTACACTGAAGTGGGAAAGTGGTTCTGATTTGAATGTTTGAGGTGCATTGGAATGACCTGTGAAGCTGGAAGCTGCTGGTGGATCGGCGTCTTGATGCTCTGGAGAAGTGTTGGTGCTGACAGGAATGTTGGTGTCGATCGGTGGTTCGTTGGCTTGGCTCAGGATGTAGTCTCTTCTGCGCTTAAGGGGGTCTTCCGTGTCAAGTTCATACACGCTGATGTTGCCTCCTTGGCTCCCAACTAGAGCTTGTTTGAAGACCTGTAGCCTTGCCATGACTGCCGCATGTTCATGTTCCCTCTGCAGGACCTCGACTTCCGCCTTTTTACGTGCAGTCTCTGCTTCCAGGGCTCTGTTCAAGGGCTCCTTCTGGTGGTAGCTCATGAGCCCAGATAAAACAGTCACTTGTTTTAGCACTTTTTGCCACAATACTGTTATGTGGGTAAGGAGTTCACTATAACTAAAGAAGGCTATAATGCTCCCCACCCTACCAATTGTCTATATCCTTCTTCTATTGTCACGGTGTAGTGAGTATACTGATGAGGGAATGGCAGGGTGACCAGGGAAGACTAGTCTGACCCTATTCTAGGAACCCTGAATGGCCCTGACCCCGAAGGTATCTCTGAAGGGGAGAAGGTTCGGGCTTCCAGCCTCTCTCTAACCTCCATCTCCAGCCCTGCGCTATTCCCCTCTCACCTCCCTGCACAGAACTGGGATACAGCAACTCCAAAGGAAAGGACTTCAGCAACACAAACGCACAGGTCTGCACAGCACGGCTTCCAGGCATAGAGTGAAACTATATCAGCAGCACCACCTGGTGGAAGGAGAGGCTACTTAAAGGCTAGGGGGAGGGCAGTTCAGGTGAGTCACACATTAACCCCTCAACCAGCAGCTGAACCCCATAGTGAATGCAGTTCTGGAGCACAACACAAGAGGCCAGGACCTTCACAACTATCAACCATGCAGCTCTTAAAGACAAACGCATACACAGCAGCATCCAGCAATGTCAGCGCCATCTAAGCGCGTGACATCTATCTTATGATTATCTCAGACTTTCTCCTTTCTTGCTCCAGCCTTCCTTTCTATCTTTCTCCCTCCTATTTCGCTCCTGCTATTTTTTTCTCAGTCACCTCTTTTATCCTCACCTTCTCTCACACACCATGCACCATTCATTTTGTATTGTTTTTTTACACAAAAAAATCTCTCACACCTTCATGAACGCACCAGTGATGCTTAACTTGATGCGAGAATTTGCATTTTGTCAATACCACCTTTAACTCTTTTTTTTTTTTTATGTGTATCTGTATTTGTACAATGTTATTCCGACAAAAAAGCTCATGTGAGCCGAAACATCATGGAGTATTTTCACGTGTGACCACACAATAATCAATATAAAAAGGAAACTTCATTTCAGGTTCAATTTTTTCATGTTAGTGTGCCGGGGTTATCTCTAATTTTTTGCATTGTCACTCTTATCCCAGTGTTTGAGCCAGACAATAATCTTTTTAATAGTTTCTCAATTACTGACATCAGGGCTTGATGCCAGCTGACATTACACAGCTGGCATCAACCCTATAAACCATTACACCTATTGCCGCTACACCAGGGCAATCGTGAAGAGCTGGGGTGAAGTGCCAAACTTGGAGCATCTAATGGAATTCTGGAATGGCTGTGGGCCATCATTTTTAAGCTGGGAAGGTTCAAATAACCATGGACCTTCCCACCCTGGTAATAAGAACCCGCATTTGTCTGCTTTACTTTGGTTGATTCTGAAAAATAGAGGTGACTTTACGCCTTTTTTTAAATTATTTATTTAGGGTGGTTGGTTACTAAAAAGAAGGGGGACCCCACTTTTTTTTTGGTTGTTTTGGCTAATAGCTGTAAAATTTATTCTAACTATCATCTATGTATCTCTCTCTGTTTCTATCTATCATTGTACATCTTTTTCACATAAAAAACATTATTTTCAGTATGATACATTTTTTTTACGGAATGTGGAAGATACAGAGATGTGAAGGGGGCCTTAAAGAGGTTGTCCACTAATTATACATCGATGACCTATCCTAGGGACAAGTAATCAATGTCTGATCAGTTGCTCCTCCTGATAGTGGCCACAGCCGTCTACTGCACATCCTAATTGATTATAATAGGAGGCTGACGTGGCTGTGGCCACTATCAGAACACAGGTAGCTGGAGATGCAACACTTCATCTTTTCAGGAATTATGGGGGAGGGGCGGGATTTATACACATTGACCCATACAATTCTTATTTGCTGTACACTCATTTTTAATGTTTGTACCTTTATGTCATAATATTATTCAACATCTCCCTGATCTGTATTAATTCTTAACTTTTGTGAGTCGAACTGAAGCTAGAAAGGTTCTGGATGTCTGAGCTCCAGATGAAGTGTTTCAGGCTCTATACCAGCAACATCATTACAGGGTTTATTATCTTCATAGTATTTTATATAATTTTACATCTTCTCATCTTCTTTCCATTCAGGTTCTTAATAAATACAATCTTTTTTTGTTGAAATCTGCTGCAAAATTTACCTTGATGGATCTGGACAGGGACAAGATGGCGGAGAGGATCTTCCACCTCACCCTAGAGATCCTCTTCCTTGTTACTGGAGAGGTGAGAGATTGTGATGACAATGTCACATGACATCATTCTTATCTATGGACAGAATAACAGATGACAGAACTGGAGAGGTGAGGACTCTGGAAATGTCTGGAGACTGGAGATTTATTAATGTGTCTCTCCATAACCAGGATTACACAGTAGTGAAGAGCTCTAGTGATCTGTGCTGTCAGGACCCTGTGTCTGAGGGAAGAGCCCTGAGCCCAATCACGGGGCCTCCACCTCACCCCCTGATACATGAGGACATCAATGACCAGAAGATCCTACAACTCACCTACAAGATGATTGAGCTGCTGACTGGAGAGGTGACACTGCTGGGAATGCTGCTGCTGCTGGGACATTATACAGTAACGCTATGAAGGGATCGGGGAAAGATGACAATGGTATCATTGTATGTGTCAGGTTCCTATAAGGTGTCAGGACGTCACCGTCTATTTCTCCATGGAGGAGTGGGAGTATTTAGAAGGACACAAAGATCTGTACAAGGACATAGTCATGATGGAGGTTCCCCGGCCGCCCCTCACATCACCAGGTAATAGACAGGACTAAATACACACGGCCTATAATGATCTGTATGGAAAGAATGAATTCAGTCCTGTATGTGTCTCCTCCAGGTCTATCCAGTAAGAGGACAACACCAGAGAGATGTCCCCGTCCTCTTCTCCCACAGGACTGTAAACAAGAAGATCCCGATGTTCCTCCGGATCATCAGGTAGATGGAGAGAAGGTGTGATGAGATCTCCCTATGATGTGTAGACGGCTGTGAAGGTCTTGTGCTCAGTCTTGTTTTATCCTCCAGTATTCTATGTTTTATACTTGTGTAATGAGAACGGTGGAGATGGCAGATTACAGCTGATCATAGATGGGACTTCTCCATCTGTCTGTGACTTTTACAATCTTTGTTTCAGGGTGAAGATCTGCCCCATATTAATACTACAGAGACATATGTGAGGGGTGATGATGATCTGCCCCATATTAATACTACAGAGACATATGTGAGGGGTGATGATGATCTGCCCCATATTAATACTACAGAGACATATGTGAGGGGTGATGATGATCTGCCCCATATTAATACTACAGAGACATATGTGAGGGGTGATGATGATCTGCCCCATATTAATACTACAGAGACATATGTGAGGGGTGATGATGATCTGCCCCATATTAATACTACAGAGACATATGTGAGGGGTGATGATGATCTGCCCCATATTAATACTACAGAGACATATGTGAGGGGTGATGATGATCTGCCCCATATTAATACTACAGAGACATATGTGAGGGGTGATGATGATCTGCCCCATATTAATACTACAGAGACATATGTGAGGGGTGATGATGATCTGCCCCATATTAATACTACAGAGACATATGTGAGGGGTGATGATGATCTGCTCCATATTAATACTACAGAGACATATGTGAGGGGTGATGATGATCTGCCCCATATTAATACTACAGAGACATATGTGAGGGGTGATGATGATCTGCCCCATATTAATACTACAGAGACATATGTGAGGGGTGATGATGATCTGCCCCATATTAATACTACAGAGACATATGTGAGGGGTGATGAGCGGAGGACAGAGGAGATCCCTACAGATCACCGCCCAGGTGAGTAGTGATCACTACATGCAGAGAAGTCACAGATTATGCAGTATCTGTTGGTTGAATTTTTTAGAGTTTGTCCATAAAGTTTATTGATCTGTATTTTATTTAGAAAAAGATTTGCTGAATAATAAAAAAGGTGGTTATCCCTTTTTTGATTCATGCATTAAGTTTCAATGCTCAAATTGAAGTGGAGCTTTATTTGCTGCAGAAAGTCACCAGGTCTCAAGTTGTAATGTAGTTAAGGTAGAGAAGAGAGCCGGGTCATACACAGTGTGACGTCTGCCTGAGGCCACAGACTCAAGATGGCAACCTCGGACAGACTTGGCACAAGCCACTCTGATTGACAGGATCCTGAAAAACCTCTATGTATGAATTTACAACAGGGTCCATAAACTTGCTGCATATGAATGTGTGAACCAGAGACAAGAATAGTTGGCAATGAGGGTAAAAGCTATGAGGTCACAAAAAGGACAAAATCAGGTTTCATTAGAGTAGCCGGGTCAAAAGCAAAATGGCAGCAAGGTACAAAATCGTCAGGCAGGAGCAGCGTCAAAAACCAGACAAACGTAAAAGAAGGAAATTCCAAGACCGAGCAGGAGAACAACCAGACCCAACCAGGGAAGCACAAGCTATATCTGGCAGCTGAAGCTTTTGGTAGGGTGTGGTGCTTTCTAATAGGCTGAAGCCAGGAGCTGATGACTTCAGCTGGACAGCACACACATCCACTCTGTCACACTGGAAAGTACTGCAGGTCCCGGCCACTTTAATGTTACAGGATGGGCAGAGCTTGCACTCTCCAGAATTTCTGGCTATGACTTTTCTATCACCAGCACCACTCACAGAGTGAGTACAGCGGTGCCTGATGACAGCAGATGTCACCGGAGCATGCTCTAGTGGAGATCTGATAAACTAAAAGTCAGGCAACAACAGATTGGATATTTTGGTGCATACGCAATTGAATGAATGACCCTGTACATTTAGTGCAGCATCTCCGCTAGGACGACCACAGACTATATTGTGAAGCCTGGTTAGAAAAGTGACAGCGCAGGAGCATGCACAGTAGACTGATTTAAAGTCCCAATTTTTATTCCCCGCTCCTCACCCCCCAGGGCTGCAGGAGCGGCGTGGCTGACAGCTTACAGAAACCCCCCCCAGGTCCTCAACCAAGGCTGCAGGGGCGGCGGGGCTGACGGCAACCCCCCCCCCCCCCTCCCGGTCCTCAACCAAGGCTGCAGGAGCGGCATGGCTGACAGCTTACAGAAACACCCCCCAGGTCCTCAACCAAAGCTGCAGGGGCGGCGGGGCTGACAGCTGACAGCAACACCCCCCCCCTCCCGGTCCTCAACCAAGGCTGCAGGAGCGGCGTGGCTGACAGCTTACAGAAACCCCCCCAGGTCCTCAACCAAGGCTGCAGGGGCGGCGGGGCTGACAGCTGACAGCAACACCCCCCCCCCCTCCCGGTCCTCAACCAAGGCTGCAGGGGCAGCGGGGCTGACAGCTGACAGCACCCTCCAAGCCCCCCCCCCCCCTCCTGGCTCCTCACGTACTCTGGGGGGGGCGGCGAAATAGAACTTTGCCCTGGGCGCCATGAAACCTACTTACACCGCTGGTGTCAGCCATCGTGAAATATACGAACCAGGGAAACTGAAAGGAAAGAAAGGCGCAGTAGGATCTTATCAAAGATACAAAGGGGGTGATTGTAGACACAACCACTCACCTTTTCAAGTTGTTTCAGACACAACTACTGTATGAGCCATACTGCTGCGGGTCACCCAGAAGAAAGTAACCACTAAAAACAAGATCCACGTTGTTCAGCAAGAATTGTCCAGATCAATTCAGGGAATAAATGATTTCATTGGCCTCAACGCGTTTTGTGCGCCGACTGTGCACTTGCTCAGGAGATGTGCAGTCAGTGCACGAAATGCGTTGAGGCCAATAAAGTTGTTTATTCCCTGAATTGATTTGGACCATTCTTGCTGAACAGCGCGGATCATGATACATAAGCAGATGACAACGCTGGCTCAGAGAATTGTAAAGCAACCTGGAGGCCGAACATCACACTTTTCTGCTGATTGTATATTAGGGGTTTAATAGCATGAGTTTTGTGCATAAGTGCTCACCACTCTCTTACCCAGGTCACGTTTACATTATACTTTGATTATAGAGAAATATGTACACGGAAACTTTTTAAAATGTTAGGCACTGTCATTGAAAGATAAAATCGTTTTAATTCTTAGCAGATAACTGTGGAATCAAACCAGATACCCTTGAAGAGCATGCCGTTATTCCAGCTATACCTAGAGCCCTGCAGAGCAAAAATCAATCATCCAAGCCTTTTCAACAGGTCCTCCCTTCTGATTCATCACAAACCGATAAGCAAAATGAAATCCGCAGACTGGATGTAGAACGTCAAACAGTGTCCGCAGGGAAAAAAACATTTTCATGTTCAGAATGTGGGAAATGTTTTACTAATAAATCAAATTTCATTACACATCAGAGAGTTCACACAGGGGAAAAGCCATTTTCATGTTCAGATTGTGGGAAATGTTTTACCGATAAAAGAAATTTGCTTTCACATCAGAGAATTCACACAGGGGAGAAGCCATTTTCATGTTCAGAATGTGGAAAATGTTTCACCTATAAAACAAATTTGCTTTCACATCAGAGAATTCACACAGGGGAGAAGCCATTTTCATGTTCAGAATGTGGGAAATCTTTTACCTATAAATCACATTTACTTACACATCAGAGAATTCACACAGGGGAGAAGCAATTTTCATGTTCAGAATGTGGGAAATGCTTTAATGATAGATCAAATTTGCTTACACATCAGAGAATTCACACAGGGGAGAAGCCATTTTCATGTTCAGAATGTGGGAAATGTTTTACCTATAAATCACATTTCCTTACACATCAGAGAATTCACACAGGGGAGAAGCCATTTTCATGTTCAGAATGTGGGAAATGTTTTACCTATAAATCACATTTCCTTACACATCAGAGAATTCACACAGGGGAGAATCAATTTTCATGTTCAGAATGTTGGAAATGTTTTCATCATAGATCACATTTGCTTACACATCAGAGAATTCACACAGGGGAGAAGCCATTTTCATGTTCAGAATGTGGGAAATGTTTTAGCGATAAAGGAAAGTTGCTTACACATCAGAGAATTCACACTGAGGAGAAGCCATTTTCATGTTCAGAATGTGAGAAATGTTATAGGAATAAATCATCTTTTCTTACACATCAGAAAATTCACACTGGGGAGAAGCCATTTTCATGTTCAGAATGTGGGAAATGTTTTACATATAAATCACAGTTACTTGCACATTATAAAGTTCACACAGAAGAGAAGCCATTTTCATGTTCAGAATGTGAGAAATGTTATAGGGATAAATCATCTTTACTTACACATCAGAAAATTCACACAGGGGAGAAGCCATTTTCATGTTCAGAATGTGGGAAATGTTTTAGAGAGAAATCACATGTCATTAAACATAAAAGAGTTCATACAGGGGAGAAGCCATTTTCATGTTCAGAATGTGGGAAATGTTTTAGAGAGAAATCACATGTCATTAAACATAAAAGAGTTCACACAGGGGAGAAGCCATTTTCATGTTCAGAATGTGGGAAACATTATTCTCGGAAATCATATCTTCTTCAACATCTAAAAACACACAAAGGGATATAGCAATATTCTTGCTTCTTAAATGCCATTATTGGCAAATTTTCAAGGAAAAAACAGTTACAATCAAATTAAAGTGACAGAGAAAATAACTGTCAGCACTAAATAATGTTTAGGAAATAGAGATGAGAGAATTTCCAATCAGTCCATGTTACGAACACTCTACCATTAATTTAATACAAAGAAAAAAGGCGAGACAAAGAGGCGCAAATGGGTCTTATCATTTTACGGATAAGGTGGTACCGTCATAGGTGTATGTGCTCACCTGATCCAGTTGTGTTTCCCCACAACTGGTAAATTAGCTGCTGCTGGATCCGCACTCCCATGTAACAGTGGTGATGTATCCAAGAAAAAGACCAGAGAGAGATCGTAGTTTAGTGATCTGCGCTGCCGTCCCACCGTACCCTAATAAATGCCAGGGAAGCCAAAAGTATGCAAGCTGCTTCTTTATTCCATCAGTATTTCCATCCAACGCGTTTCGGTACAGACCTTGTACCTTCCTCAGGGATATGCTGCATGACTGACCACCTCACAGCGCTGCCGCACCCTCAGCTGTGCTCCAGCAGGTCGCCGCTTACCTCCGCTGAGCCGCCGGTGCCATGACAGGGGGACGCTATGTGCCCCCTTCTGCACTGCCGCTCCCCCTGCCTCTTGCCGCCTGAATGACAGGGCTCACACTGTCCAATGGACGGTGCGGCCCTGCACACATGCCCCAGATGCGACGACAAAGGGGTACTCCGTTTCTCAGTCACTCGTCCACTCGCCTATCGCAATAGGCCAGCAATGAGAACCCCACAAACAGTCCCCACATTCATGCTACATTTTACGCTGCCATTATTTGCCATTTTGCCAGGCCATCAAGACACCTACCCAGGGCAACACTGGTAGACATGCACACCCGGATTTCCCAAGTTCCTAAACAGTTCACTAGTTGTACTCTATCTACCAGATAAGGGTCATTCCATATCATGTGATCCAATTATGAATATTTTTTTTTATCTGACGCCTTTAGATTTTAATTTTTTTTAGTTAATTACAAATTAAAGCCCTCGTGGACAGGGTCCCCGCCCCTCCTGTACCTGTACGTCCCGATCGTCTAGATTTAGTGTACTTGTGCTTGTCTCCCTTATCCTCATGTAAAGCGCCATGGAACCTAATGGCGCTATATAAATAAATAATAATAATCAGTTCATTTTTTTACAGACTTCTAAAGTTTGAAAAAACCCGAATTTTGGCATTGTACGGCCTTACATTTTTATCATATCTCGGGCTAGAATTAAGATAAAGAGGTTGGAGAGGCATTATTGTTCTCAGAACAGTAGCGGCTTTCATTTGATATGTCACAAGACTGTGTTTCTTTATATTTTGTTTTGGAGAAATTAAATTCAAAATTTTCGTAATGCGTATGTTACTTGTGTTTTTTGTTCTATTTGTACAGGAAGTCAACTTGGGACCTATCAATTTTTTTTTTTTTTAACCCCTCCACCACCTGGCAATTTTTCGTTTTTGTTGTTCGCTTTTTGTTCTCCTCCTTCCAAGAGCCATCACCTTTTTCTTTTTCCACCAATACAGACATATGACGGCTTGTTCTTTGCGGGGCGAGTTGTACTTTAAGATTTTATCATTTATTTTACCATATAGTGTACAGGGAAAATGGGAAACAAATTCCAAGTGCAGTGAAACTGCAAAAAAAGTGCAATTACACATTTGTTTTATGTTTTTTTTTATTCGCCATGATCACTATATGGTAAAACTAACATGACGGTGTGATGCCTTGGGTGGGTACGAGTTTGTAGATACCAAATATGTGTACTTTCACTATTATCTAAGTGGTGAAAAAAAATAATTCAGAAGTTTGAAGAAAAAAAAAGAACCACACTTTTTGCGCCATGTTCTGCGACCCATAGCGCCCTCATTTTTTGGGATTTGGGGCTGTGTGATGGCTTATTTTTTGTGGCTTGAGCTGACATTTCTAAGGATACCAATTGGGTGGATGCACTGTTCATCCAGTGGTGCGGAGACATCGTACTGGGCGGCCTTGTTTGGTCAGGTGGCAGGACCGATGGGTAGTGCAAGCAGTGATTTACTCACTCTGTGAGTGTTTAAAAAAAACACTGCATGTGTTTAACCCCATTGAAATCAATGATCACTCAGAATAGAGCTGTGTGTCTATTAGCCCTTAATAAGAAAAGCATTAAACTATTAATATAAATTTACTCAAACATATTGTAGCACACCTACTCCCTTGATGCCTGTGCAGAGACTACTGTTTGTTCAAGAGTGAACATGTCCAGGCATGTCAGGACATGAAAGCTCTGAAGCTCTGTCTTACCTCCTGACTCTGCAGTGGGCAGATGCTTAACATGATTGACAGAGCTGCTGGCCTGTCATCTGCTCTGCATTCACTGCCCACCCCTGTTCATTCTCAGGTTGAGCCCTAACAAAGCTTTTTCCTCTGTCCTCTCCTGCTTCTAAACTGTAATATAAAATAATACAGTACTATCTAAAAATCATGGATTATTCGGTAAATAAAGACCACAGGCTGAACAGATCTGAACTCAAGATTTTTGAATTGAGACTATAATAGTTAAATATTTTTAAATATGATCCCATTGCGATCCCAACTTGAATTTTGGTACAGATGTGGCTACGAGCATAGCAGACACATGTGCAATTTTGGAAATTTTTAAATTAAACATTTTGTTTTTTTCAGAAATGCATTTTAAAATTTTGCATTTGCATGGATAATATATTTACAAAGATACTTTTGTGACATATCTGGTGAAAGCCTGTCCAGTTCTGAGTGGAATGGTGTTTAGTTTGTTTCACTATCTTATTTCTAGCCTGAGTTATGAGGAGAAATGTAATGTGTAGAATTTTTTTTTCCCCTCACATTTTGCGTTCTCTGACACACTATTGCCAAATAACAAAATAAGTATCATCTGACACATGGCCTAAGTATCCTCTCCCCTATATCTCCCCTGTAACCTTTTTCCCTACAACTCTTTAAAGGGATCCTGTCACCCCCAAAACACCTCCAAAGCTCTTAAAACCTGTCCCTAGTGCATATTAACACTTTCCCTACACTGCTTTTTGCTCCTAAATGCACCTAAGCAAAGTGATTAAAAACGTTTTATAAGTACCTCATTATTGATGCTAATGAGTGACTATGTATTCAGAGTCACTCATCAAGGCAGCCCCTCTTTATGATATCACGCCTGAATAGGCGTGATCTTGATAGCAGATTCAAAATCGCGCCTCCCTGCGCGCCTCCCCACTCTCACATTCCGTGCAGGCTTCAGTGGGGGCATATTGACGCGATTCGCGTCATTTCCTGGCGACGGGTGACGTCGGACACCCGCGCCGCATTGGGCTTCAAGTGCCTCACTGGGCATGCGCGCGGGAGCGTACTGCGCATGCGTGCGGCACCCGGAACAGAGCGGTCGGCGATCCGGAGACACAGGGACAGAAGAGGCTTCCACTGTTCATAACAGTACGGCGGTCCCCTTTCAAAGCCCAAAGTTTCCCAGCACATCTCCCACTGTACCACCAACGATTCACATACCCTCCCTACGTTTACAAAAGTATCTACATGTAAATCACTACACTATTATTGTTGAAAGTCATGTTGCCTAGGCAACTATTCTGTAGACACATACACCAACTATGATCTAACATATGAGGATATGCATTCATGTACATGTATATACTACAAACCTCATTCTGCACAGATACATTTTAAAACATATATACACATATGGACATCCATTTTACTGTATATATATGTCTTTATATATATATATAAATATGTGTGTGTGTGTGTGTGTATATATATATATATATATATATATATATATATATATACACACATATATACACACACACACACACACCAGTACATATATATATATATGCAGATATATATATACATACCCACACACACATATATAGAGAGAGAGAGCGAGAGAGAGAGAGAGAGAGATATAAACACATATATATGTATCTATATATGTGTGTACAAAGATAGAGCATCACTGTGGTATATGGTGTTACCTTCTAAACATGTATACCGAACCTATGGTATATGGTGGTACTTTGGAGCACATACACCACAAGTTCACTATATGGCGCTACATAACACTACATGTATACCTGCGCTATGGTATATAGACGGCGGCACTGTATAGAACCTGTACAGCAGCATTGCACCATATGGCGGTACTTGGGAGCACATACACAACACAAGTACACTATATGGCGCTACATGTATACCTGCGCTATGGTATATAGACGGCGGCACTGTATAGAACCTGTACAGCAGCATGCACCATATGGCGGTACTTGGGAGCACATACACACCACAAGTACACTATATGGCGCTACATGTATACCTGCGCTATGGTATATAGACGGCGGCACTGTATAGAACCTGTACAGCAGCATGCACCATATGGCGGTACTTGGGAGCACATACACACACAAGTACACTATAGGCGACAATACATGTATACCTGCGCTATGGTATATGACGGCGCACTGTATAGAACCTGTACAGCACTGCACCATATGCGGTACTTGGAGCACATACACACCACAAGTACACTATATGCCTGTACCGCCAGTATATAACGCGCACGTATAATGTAGCGGCCATATGGTACTTGGGAGCACATACACACCACAAGTACACTATATGGCGCTACATAACACTAAATGTATACCTGCGCTATGGTATATAGACGGCGGCACTGTATAGAACCTGTACAGCAGCATTGCACCATATGGCGGTACTTGGGAGCACATACACACCACAAGTACACTATATGGCGCTACTATGTATACCTACCCGGCATTAGGTATATAGACTGGGCGTATGATGAACCCTGTACAGCACAATTGCACCAATGGCAGGTTACTTGGCCGCAATACACAACAGCAAGTACACATATGGCGCTACATGTATACCTTGTATGGTATTAGCGCGGCACGTAAGAACCTTGTACGCAGCACTGGCCATATGGCGTACTTGGAGCACATACACACCACAAGTACACTATAGTGCGCGTACATGTATACCTGCGCTATTATATAGCGGCAGCACTGTATAAGCCTGTACAGTGTCACTTGTCACCAAGGCGGTACATATGGGACATACACCCCACAAGTACACTATAATGGCGCTACATAACACTAATTATACCTGCGCTATGGTATAATGACGCGCACTGTATAGAACCTTGTACGT
>JARQOC010000006.1:500190699-500225699 GCA_033576535.1 Allobates femoralis
ATATATACACACACACACACACACATATTTATATATATATATAAAGACATATATATACAGTAAAATGGATGTCCATATGTGTATATATGTTTTAAAATGTATCTGTGCAGAATGAGGTTTGTAGTATATACATGTACATGAATGCATATCCTCATATGTTAGATCATAGTTGGTGTATGTGTCTACAGAATAGTTGCCTAGGCAACATGACTTTCAACAATAATAGTGTAGTGATTTACATGTAGATACTTTTGTAAACGTAGGGAGGGTATGTGAATCGTTGGTGGTACAGTGGGAGATGTGCTGGGAAACTTTGGGCTTTGAAAGGGGACCGCCGTACTGTTATGAACAGTGGAAGCCTCTTCTGTCCCTGTGTCTCCGGATCGCCGACCGCTCTGTTCCGGGTGCCGCACGCATGCGCAGTACGCTCCCGCGCGCATGCCCAGTGAGGCACTTGAAGCCCAATGCGGCGCGGGTGTCCGACGTCACCCGTCGCCAGGAAATGACGCGAATCGCGTCAATATGCCCCCACTGAAGCCTGCACGGAATGTGAGAGTGGGGAGGCGCGCAGGGAGGCGCGATTTTGAATCTGCTATCAAGATCACGCCTATTCAGGCGTGATATCATAAAGAGGGGCTGCCTTGATGAGTGACTCTGAATACATAGTCACTCATTAGCATCAATAATGAGGTACTTATAAAACGTTTTTAATCACTTTGCTTAGGTGCATTTAGGAGCAAAAAGCAGTGTAGGGAAAGTGTTAATATGCACTAGGGACAGGTTTTAAGAGCTTTGGAGGTGTTTTGGGGGTGACAGGATCCCTTTAATATCTGTTCCTTCTATAAATCTATATTTTGTAACCATAGTTAGTAGTGTGGTGGGTTTCATTACAATTGTGTGAGTGATATTACTCATGTGGGTGGGTAATATAATTGGGAAACTGTGGGTTTTATTGTGTAATATTAGTATTGTAGTTGCTATTACGGTATTGTGTGTGTGTGTGTGTGTGTGTGTACATACATATATATGCTATTACTGTAGACCTTTTTGATTGCTTATTAAATATTCTATTATTAGAATGGTTTTGTCTCATTTAGTCCCCTATATACACTGGCAATATAAATTAGGGCACAATGTATCATCACTTGATTTTTTTCAATCTACATTGATGACCATTTGGCGGTTTTTATGACGGGGGGGGCACAGCCACTAGAACACTGTTTTCCAAAATAACCGAATTTTAACAACTTAAAACCTTTATTTTGCACAAAATGTTATGATCATAATTAGGCAACAACAATAACTGCAGCACAGAGAAAGATTAAAAGTACTGTATATACTCGTGTATAAGCCGACCCATGTATAAGCCGACCCCCCTACTTTTGCCCCCAAAACCTGGGAAAACCTATTGACTCGTGTATAAGCCGAGGGTGGACCCCAGCACAGGTATACAGCCCCCAGCAGTGTGGTATACAGCAGCCCCAGAGGTATATACAGCAGCCCCAGTGGTAGTATACAGCAGCAGCCCCAGTGGTTAGTATACAGCAGCCCCAGTGGTTAGTATACAGCAGCCCCAGTGGTTAGTATACAGCAGCCCCAGAGGTAGTATACAGCCCCAGAGGTATATACAGCAGCCCTTAGGTAGTATACAGCAGCCCCAGTGGTGTATACAGCAGCCCCAGAGGTAGTATACAGCAGCCCCAGAGGTATATACAGCAGCCCCAGAGGTATATACAGCAGCCCTAGTGGTGTATACAGCAGCCCCAGAGGTAGTATACAGCAGCCCCAGAGGTATATACAGCAGCCCTTAGGTAGTATACAGCAGCAGCCCCAGGGGTGTATACAGCAGCAGCCCCAGGGGTGTATACAGCAGCAGCCCCAGGGGTGTATACAGCAGCAGCCCCAGGGGTGTATACAGGCCCCCCATCAAGATCCAGGGCCCCCCCCCTTGCGCGGCAAACCTGTAAAGTAAAATCATACTTATCACTGTCCTGTCGCGCTGTCCCGCTGCTGCCGACATGACGATCCCGGGCTTCATTCAGCGTCTTACGGCGGCTTCCTGTGGTCGCGGGCAATGACGTCATTGCCCGCGACTACAGTAAGCCGCGGGAAGACGCTGAATGAAGCCCGGGATCGTGATGGCAGTGGCGGGACGGCGCGACAGGACAG
This sequence comes from Allobates femoralis, assembly GCA_033576535.1. NCBI lineage: Eukaryota > Metazoa > Chordata > Amphibia > Anura > Aromobatidae > Allobates > Allobates femoralis. Next base: position 500,192,869 of record JARQOC010000006.1, read on the forward strand.
TGATAAGTATGATTTTACTTTACAGGTTTGCCGCGCAAGGGGGGGGGGGGGGGCCCTGGATCTTGATGGGGGGCCTGTATACCTCTGGGGCTGCTGCTGTATACTCGTGTGTAAGCCGAGGGGGGACTTTTCAGCCCAAATTTTGGGCTGAAAAACTCAGCTTATACGCGAGTATATACGGTAAATGTTGTTATAATAATAATAATCATTATTTCTATAGCGCCAATATATTTCACAGCGCCTCACAATTCAGAGGTTCATATTCCAACAATCATAAGAAAACGTTATCAGAAAATACAATACAATACAAAGCATAATACAATAATTAAAGCAACATAATGTCAGCCCTGCTCATAAGAGCTTACAATCTAACAATGAGATGGGGGTGACAAAGTACAGGGGCTTATTTACAATGATGGTATAGTCAACTTGAGAAGATGGGGAACAGATAGGAGCAGTATGAGTGGCCACCACCCATTATTTGTGATCCACTTGAGACTGGTGGAGCGGATAGGCTATGTCTAGATGACTTTGACTAGGGATCATGATAGGCCGCCCTAAAAAGATGTGTTTTTAGGGATCACCTGAAACTATGTAAGTTGTGGATAGACCTCATTTCTTGGGGTAGAGCATTCCAGAGAATTGGTGCAGCTCGGGAGAAGTCTTGGAGCCGGGAGTGGGAGGTTCGGATTAATGCAGAAGTCTAAAGTCACTTCCATTGCGAAGAGAACAGGTGAGGTGATAGAGAGAGATGAGGGTAGAGTGGTAGGGAAGTGCAGCACTGTGAAGTGTGGAGCCCCAAGGGACGTGGGGTACTCGGTACCGGACCGATCTGCTGCTGGGATGTCACTGGTGGCCTGGTCCGGACCGTGTCCCTGGCTCAGCACAATAAAAGGGGATTTATTTACAAGGGATATGTCACGGGTGACGCCACCCACTTGATGCGGCCAGTAATGGGGGCCGCCGCTGCTGCAGAACCTCCGGGGGTGATGTGAGGGCAGCGGAGGTGGTATAGTTCCAGTGGGGGGAACTGTATCCCCCGGGGCAGTAAAGGTTAAAGTCTATTGGGGTTATAGATGGTGGAGAAGAGTTGGAGGACACACACTCACGTTTAGTTGATACTGTAATTCCCTTCTTGTCCTGATGCTGCAGAGCTGACAGGCTGGATCTGCAGGGAGGAATTGTCTCTGTGCTGAATCTGGAGCAAAGGTCGCAATCACTACACAGACTCCAAAGTTGTTTTCCAAAGCTTTACTGCTGATATTATTGCAGGCTATAGTCCACGGAGTCTGTAATGGAACTGGGCTCTCTCCCCACACCCTGTCCCGGGTCGTTGGCCTCCTTGTGCTGCACTGTGTGTGTGTCCTGAGCTGCTGCTTCAAGCTAAGCTGCTGGGATTCCTCACGTCTCTCTCTGTATGCTGCTGGTACCACTTGGCTAGGCAACTTGGGTCCTCTATGCTGCACTGACCCCTCCGTGTTGCTTCACTCTGGTACTAGGGGGCATCTAGAGATCCCACTGTTCCTGGATTCGCTGTGCTGTGGGTGCCAGACACAGTACCGGATCCGGTGTCCGTCTCTTTGTGCGTACTTCTGGGGCAAGTGATGGTGTCACTCCAGCTCCCAGATGTGTTCCTCTGTCTTTCGGTCTCCTGCTCCTCTGACCCTTGCTAGGTCTGCACTGAGCTAACTCTGCTCTCAATCAGCTCTCAGTTCTCCTGAGCTGTTCTCTTCTCAGTTCTCCAGGAACTGACTGAGCTCTCCCTCATGGGCAAAGTATATATGGAAGCAGGAGGTGCTCCCTCTATTGCCCAGAGGTGGTAGTGTTTGTTAGTGTGTAGTGGGGGAGAGAACCCATGTGATGTTATTGTGGCACATTAACCCATGGGGTGCAACAGAAGCGCTTTGGGGGTGAGAACAAGCAGTTTGAATTGGATCCTATAGTGTATATGCAGCCAGTGCAATGACTGGCACAGAGCAGAAGCGTCCAAGTAACAGTTAGCTAGATAGGTGATCCTGGCTGCTGCATTAAGGATGGACTGGAGAGGGGAGAGTCTAGTACAGGGGAGGCCAATTAAAAGAGAATTACAATAGTCAAGGCGGGAGTGAATCGGGGCCACAGTGAGGGTTTTTGTGGTTTCCAAGGTGAGAAAGGGGCGAATTCTAGAGATGTTCTTCAGGTGCAAGCGGGCGAGAGATTGTATATATGGGCTTGGGATGTTAAGGTTACAACACTTAAAAGTAGAAAAAAAAGATAGCGCCTCACCAGTTGGTCATGCTTCAAATGACTTTATTCCATTGCCCCATGCATGAGCCAATGGAATAAAGTCATTTGAAGCATGACCAACTTTTTTCTACTTTTAAGTGTGCTGCAGTCTGGGTAAGACTCCCTGGACAGGACGAGCGCCTCATATAAGTGGAGGTGTGGAATAGAGTTTGTTCCCCTCCATTTCCATTAGGTGCTGTGACAATTTTTTATATAGTCAGGGTTATAACAGTCACCATTCAGTAGGAAGTGTACAGGCCTTGGCTTTGTACAGGCCTTTGCTTTGAATGACTTCAGCACATCTGTGGCCACAGGACATTACTTGTCTCTCACACTGCTCTGGTGGGATTTTGCTCCACTCTTCTTCCCGTCTCTTCCATAGTTCTGTGACTCTTGTAGTTTTCTTGACGTGGTAATTGGGCTCATATATATTTGGCCATCTTTATGTGCTGAGTATCTCAAATTTTTTCCAAAAAGTTTTTTCATATTTTCTTTTATTGCATATTTCTGAGTTCATTGTTCACATTCATCAGTCTTTTTTTCTACTTTTCTCAGCTTTTTAATTTGAGTGCACCTGTATTTTTTGTTGAGTTTCATGGCCATTACTTTGTCACCAAGGATTTTCCAGAAGTTTTCTATTGGATTTAGATCAGGACTGTGGGCAGCCATGTCATTGTTTCAATGTTCGCTGTTTCAAGGAACTGTTGTTCCCATTTTTGCTGTGTGACGGGGGCTTTGTCCTCAGTGGTGTAACTAGCTATGCTATGATGGCGCCCGGGGCACAGATTCAATTTGGAGCCCCCCCCCCCGGTAGGTGAGGATCGGTGGGGTGGGGGGGGGGGTTTCGGTGGTTTTGCTCGCCGCCCCTGCTGCTGCCCCTCTCCTCCTCCCCCGGCTCCTCGGTCACTCACCCCTGCTCTCTCCCATCCCGTCCGGCCCGTCTCTCCTCCGTCCTCCGATCACGCGGCGCGTGAAGCTGAAGTGCCGCCGGTGCCCACCGCTAGGTGGCGCCCGGTGCAAAAGGTCCGGCTGCACCCCCCTAGATACGCCCCTGATTGTCCTGCATGAAAATTGCTGGCTGATTGAGTGCTGAACGCAAGTAAGGAACCACGTGTTGTGCATGTTACAGTAGAAATACATATTACAGATGTTATACAAGATGCATGAACGTTTATAAGCTAGCAAGTGACCTAGGGTATTACTGACTAAACTAGGCTAACACTCAGATCAGGAATTGGCTATAGAAAGCATAAATACATATCAGCGGACAGTAATGGACCAACCTTGCTTGGGAATGTTGCAGTAACTAGACCAAGTGGCCACTGGTTCCAGTGAATTTGGCAGTATTTCACAAGAACGAGGTCACCTATGCTCAGGTTAGGCCTAGTAGATTGCCTCTTCATTTATTGCTGCAGCGTAGACAGGTATTGTTGCATCACCTGTCCCAGAAAGTATTTGCAAGACTTTGTACCTGTCTTCACTGGCACTTGTAGAGGTACTTAGCATCGAATCCTCGCGGAAGGGCACTGGACAGTCCTGTTTTCTGGGTAAGGAGGGTAGCTGGAGTCAATAACAAGGGCTCTTCAGGGTTGTTAGGGACTGGAACCAAGGGTCTTGCGTTGATTATAGCTGCGGCTTCTGCAATGAAAGTGATTAGGCTTTCGTGGGTAAGCCTCGCTGCTCCTGCTTGAAGAAGAGTGGAGTCAAGAATTCTTCGTACCAGACTAATCATCCGTTCCCAAGATCCTCCCATATGCGAAGAGTGAGGTAGGTTAAATGACAATGACAATTACTACACTATGGGGGCCAGGATGTGGACATCACTACAAAAGGGGACCAGCATGGGGGACATTAATTACTACACTATAGGGGCCAGGATGGGGATATTAGTACAAGAGGGGGACCAGGGTGGTGACATAACAACAAGAAAGAGACCAGATGGGGACATTACTACAAGAAAGGGATCAGGATTTGGACATTACTAGACTAAGCAAAAAAATTGTGGTATTACTAAAAATGTCACTTATTCCTACAAGCAATGGGGCCCCCCGATAAAACATTTTTTCTATGTGTGGCCCACCAACCCAGCCAAGTTTGAGACCCCTGCCCTAAACGATGTCCGGAGGCAGCCATGACCTCTAGGGACTGCCACCGTGACATCCCCCAACTGTTAACCGCTGAAGAGTCAAGTACCCTGGCCCCATGACTGCTGCATACACACACGGCTCTGCTCCATACACTAGAGGATCCCTTCACTTTGTATACACTCGGCTCCGCTCCATACACCTCGTACGCACTCGGCTCCGCTCCGTACACCTCGTACGCACTCGGCTCCGCTCCGTACACCTCGTACGCACTCGGCTCCGCACCGTACACATCGTACGCACTCGGCTCCGCTCCGTACACCTCGTACGCACTCGGCTCCGCTCCGTACACCTCGTACGCACTCGGCTCCGCTCCGTACACATCGTACGCACTCGGCTCCGCTCCGTACACCTCGTACGCACTCGGCTCCGCTCCGTACACCTCGTACGCACTCGGCTCCGCTCCGTACACCTCGTACACACACGCCTCCGCTCTGTACACCTCGTACGCACTCGGCTCCGCTCCGTACACCTCGTACGCACTCGGCTCTGCTCCGTACACCTCGTACGCACTCGGCTCTGTTCCGTACACCCCGTACGCACTCGGCTCTGCTCCGTACACCCCGTACGCACTCGGCTCTGCTCCGTACACCCCGTACGCACTCGGCTCTGCTCCGTACACCCCGTACGCACTCGGCTCTGCTCCGTACACCTCGTACGCACTCGGCTCCGCTCCGTACACCTCGTACGCACTCGGCTCCGCTCCGTACACCTCGTACGCACTCGGCTCTGCTCCGTACACCTCGTACGCACTCGGCTCCGCTCCGTACACCTCGTACGCACTCGGCTCCGCTCCGTACACCTCGTACGCACTCGGCTCTGCTCCGTACACCTCGTACACACTCGGTTCTCCTACATCCACACTGTAAATCCCTCCTGACCCCACACAAACTTCACCTCATCCAGCACCATGACAACTGAGGAGCTGATCATGTGACCCCGGACTCCTCCCCTCCATGTGACATCATCACAGGTCCTGTAAGCACAGAGCAGCCATATATGTGGTGGCGGCTCTGCAGGTGGAGGTATGTGGAGGCTCCATTATTTCTAGCACAACAGTCCCAGTTTGTGGAGCTGTCCTGGGAGTTCAGGGCTACGTCCCGGCTTTCTCTCGGTGTCTGCGGTGTCCCGGGAGTTCAGAGCTACGTCCCGGCTTTCTCTCGGTGTCTGCGGTGTCCCGGGAGTTCAGGGCTTCGTCCCGGCTTTCTCTTGGTGTCTGCAGTGTCCCGGGAGTTCAGGGCTATGTCCCGGCTTTCTCTCGGTGTCTGCGGTGTCCCGGGAGTTCAGGGCTACGTCCCGGCTTTCTCTCGGTGTCTGCAGCGTCCCGGGAGTTCAGGGCTACGTCCCGGCTTTCTCTCGGTGTCTGCAGCGTCCCGGGAGTTCAGGGCTACGTCCCGGCTTTCTCTCGGTGTCTGCAGTGTCCCGGGAGTTCAGGGCTACGTCCCGGCTTTCTCTCGGTGTCTGCGGTGTCCTGGGAGTTCAGGGCTACGTCCCGGCTTTCTCTCGGTGTCTGCGGTGTCCTGGGAGTTCATGGCTACGTCCCGGCTTTCTCTTGGTGTCTGCAGTGTCCCGGGAGTTCAGGGCTACGTCCCGGCTTTCTCTTGGTGTCTGCGGTGTCCCGGGAGTTCAGGGCTACGTCCCGGCTTTCTCTCGGTGTCTGCGGTGTCCCGGGAGTTCAGGGCTACGTCCCGGCTTTCTCTCGGTGTCTGCGGTGTCCCGGGAGTTCAGGGCTACGTCCCGGCTTTCTCTCGGTGTCTGCGGTGTCCCGGGAGTTCAGGGCTACGTCCCGGCTTTCTCTCGGTGTCTGCGGTGTCCCGGGAGTTCAGGGCTACGTCCCGGCTTTCTCTCGGTGTCTGCGGTGTCCCGGGAGTTCAGGGCTACGTCCCGGCTTTCTCTCGGTGTCTGCGGTGTCCCGGGAGTTCAGGGCTACGTCCCGGCTTTCTCTCGATGTCTGCGGTGTGTCGTCTCCTCTCCTCGCTCACTGTGTGAGTTTAGGGCTCAGCTGTTCCTCTGCTGACTCTGGGGTAAGGGTCACTATATCCGGCAGACTCTTCACCCATTACTTGGTATTAGATTGCCATTGCCACCATCAGGACCACACAATCGCCATCTCCGAGTGCCCATGGGGTTACAAATAGAGCCAAATGCACTATTAACCATGTAGATGATGTTTCCTCTATTGACACCAGCATCTAAAGGGTTAAACGACCCTGGTCGGCGCCAACCCCGCTCATGGCTGATGCAGCAGGGTGTCAGCTATAGTGTAGTGTACAGCCGACAGCTGCTGCATTTTCACCCATCGGGGTATGGGATTTTCTTACATCTCAGGTCAGTGAAAAGATGTATTGGGGGTCACTAAGGGGTTATTATTATTATTATTATATATTTATATAGCGCCATTAGGTTTCATGGCGCTTTACATGTGTAGGGGCAGACGAGGACAAGAACTTAAAATTACGAAAATTAAATCATACAGGTACAGTAGGGCAGAGGATCCTGTCCGCGAGGGCTCACAGTCTATAGGATATAAATATAAATATTACAATTCAGCAGATAACGATATACAGGGGATGAAGTAAGTATTGAAAATGTCAATAAAGGGAAATTTTCCACCATATGTTGGTAACAAACCATGCAATCCACAAAGAAATCAAACCATAGATGTAAATTAAGTGATGTGTAATAATGAGAAATGGCACAGGGAAGAAGTATTGAATACATGAAAAAAAGAGAGGCGCCAATAGCCCTGACACCAGCTGAAATCTAGTGTAATTAGAAAGCAATCCAGTCACTGAGTGACAAATAACATCAGCTGGTCACCTGTTGGTCGATAAAATGTGTCTCATTACCAAGGTGCCACACAAAAAACATCTCATGATGGGTAAAACCAATGAGCTGTTTCAAGACTTTGATTCAAAACATACTTATGGCCTTTAAAAAGTTGTAGCCACAAACAGGAGGAAAATGTTTACCACATTCTAAAATCCCACGTTTAATTCAATGGTTACAACCATGGAAAAAATAAGTACATACATTACATTCTCTCTTAGGGCACAAGGTTTTCTGCCCTTCACTTGCCCACCACTATTCGCAACCCCCTTAAAATCAAACGCTCCTTATCAGGATTGTCCAAACATTGTCCAAAGGTCAATGGAAATTTGTAAAAAAATCTTCCTTAGAGAGGTCCAATACTTAAATATTGATTATCTATTCTTAGGAGATGTCATCAATGTATCGGTCAGGGTCCAACATCTATCACCCCCACTGATCAGCTTGTCTTGGGGTCGGCAGTAAGAGGCCGGAAATGCTCAGTTCCGGAGCTGCAGTATCGGCTGTGGCCACTATTGGAACACAGGGAGCAGCAGCTGGAGATACAACGCTTCATCTGTTCAGGAATTATGGGGGAGCGGCGGGATTTATACACATTGACCCATACAATTCTTATTTGTTGTATAAAGATTTTTTATGTTTCTACCTTTTCCTCCATAATATTATTCCACATCTCTGTGATCTTTATTCATTTTTAACTTCTGTGATTCCAACTGAATCTATACAGGTTCTGGATGTCTGAGCTCCAGATGAAGTGTTTCAGGCTCTATACCAGCAACATCATTACAGGGTTTATTATTCTTTATAGTATTTTGTATGATTTTACATCTTCTCATCTTCTTTCCATTCAGGTTCTTAATAAATACAATTTTTTTTATTGAAATCTGCTGCAAAATTTCCCTTGATGGATCTGGACAGGGACAAGATGTCGGAGAGGATCTTCCACCTCACCCTAGAGATCCTCTTCCTTGTTACTGGAGAGGTGAGAGATTGTGATGACAATGTCACATGACATCATTCTTATCTATGGACAGAATAACAGATGACAGAACTGGAGAGGTGAGGACTCTGGAAATGTCTGGAGACTGGAGATTTATTAATGTGTCTCTCCATAACCAGGATTACACAGTAGTGAAGAGCTCTAGTGATCTGTGCTGTCAGGACCCTGTGTCTGAGGGAAGAGCCCTGAGCCCAATCACGGGGCCTCCACCTCACCCCCTGATACATGAGGACATCAATGACCAGAAGATCCTAGAACTCACCTACAAGATGATTGAGCTGCTGACTGGAGAGGTGACACTGCTGGGAATGCTGCTGCTGGGACATTATACAGTAACGCTATGAAGGGATCGGGGAAAGATGACAATGGTATCATTGTATGTGTCAGGTTCCTATAAGGTGTCAGGACGTCACCGTCTATTTCTCCATGGAGGAGTGGGAGTATTTAGAAGGACACAAAGATCTGTACAAGGACATAGTCATGATGGAGGTTCCCCGGCCGCCCCTCACATCACCAGGTAATAGACAGGACTAAATACACACGGCCTATAATGATCTGTATGGAAAGAATGAATTCAGTCCTGTATGTGTCTCCTCCAGGTCTATCCAGTAAGAGGACAACACCAGAGAGATGTCCCCGTCCTCTTCTCCCACAGGACTGTAAACAAGAAGATCCCGATGTTCCTCCGGATCATCAGGTAGATGGAGAGAAGGTGTGATGAGATCTCCCTATGATGTGTAGACGGCTGTGAAGGTCTTGTGCTCAGTCTTGTTTTATCCTCCAGTATTCTATGTTTTATACTTGTGTAATGAGAACGGTGGAGATGGCAGATTACAGCTGATCATAGATGGGACTTCTCCATCTGTCTGTGACTTTTACAATCTTTGTTTCAGGGTGAAGATCTGCCCCATATTAATACTACAGAGGCATATATGTCCGGTGATGAGTGGTGTAAAGTGGAGATCACTACAGATCACCGCCCAGGTGAGTAACAACTAATGAAAACAGAAAATCAAAGTAGGGATTACAGGTCTGAACCAAGTCAAGGTCAATATCTAGCGGCAAGATTGGCCCCTGAAGGATACTCAAGTGAGAAGTCAAACCTGAGGTCAACAATAAGTATTTAGGCATTAGAGAGGAGGTTTTATAAATAGGATCAGGTAATAATCTAGTCCAAACCAAGTAGCTGCACTCATCGAAACTACTATTTGTTAACAGATTGGTTAATTTGTCAAAGCAATAAGTGCCCCTGTACATTAGGTTCAGCATCACCACCAGCACGACCACGGACTATATTACGGTGGCTGGTTAGAAAAGTGACAGCGCTGGAGCATGCCTGGAACCTCTCAGCTACTTTACACCCTCCAAGCTATAACTATGTGTCCCAGCAGCTTCCTAAGAGCCCCTGTCCGAGCTAAAAGTCTAGTTTTAGTAGGTGAAATAAGCATTTTATAACTTACAATTTGTGATGTTAATGAGGCTTAGTCTAGTCTTAGTATATTATTAATTATTATTATTATTATACATCAAATACACACAGCAAGTAAGATCATTATGCTAGATTTTGTATTAAATCACTGGTCGGACACTTCCCAAGCGTCTAGGACTTTGTGATATATTGGCGAATGATGCAGCAGAGCCCAGTAGGGGCCTTTTGCCTTTTCCAGCTGACAGATTGTTGTTTGTCGGCTCCAATTGTTTTCAAGTGCTGGCAAAGGTTTTTAGGCACCGCACCCAGTGTGCCGATCACCACTGGGACCACCCTCACTGGCTTGTGCCGATCACCACTGGGACCACCCTCACTGGCTTGTGCCGATCACCACTGGGACCACCCTCATTGGCTTGTGCCGATCACCACTGGGACCACCCTCACTGGCTTGTGCCGATCACCACCGGGACCACCCTCACTGGCTTGTGCCGATCACCACCAGGACCACCCTCACTGGCTTGTGCCGATCACCACTGGGACCACCATCACTGGCTTATGCCGATTACCACTGGGACCACCCTCACTGGCTTGTGCCGATCAACACTGGGACCACCCTCACTGGCTTGTGCCGATTACCACTGGGACCACCCTCACTGGCTTGTACCGATTACCACTGGGACCACCCTCACTGGCTTGTTCTGATTACCAATGAGACCACCCTCACTGGCCTGTGCAGTTTGATCTTTAAGTCCTCATATTGTGTACGTTTCTCCAGTTGCTTCTCCTCAATCCTGCTGTCGCCTGGTGTTGCCACATCGACGATTCACACTTCCTTTTTTGTTACAATGGTAAGGTCCGGAGTATTGTGTTCCAAGACTTTATCAGTCAGAATTCGGAAGTCCCGTAGTAGCTTTGTTCATTTTCAATAACCTTTTCAGGTTTATGATCCACCAGTTCTTTGTGACAGGAAGATGGTAATTGTGGCATAAGTTCCAGTGAATCATCTGAGCGGCCGTATTCTGCCTTTGCTTGTAGTCTGTCTGTGTGATCTTCTTGCAGCAGCTCAGTATATGATCCATTGTCTCATCTGCTTCCTTGCACAGTCAACATTTGGGTTCTGTAGCTGATTTTTCAATTCTGACTTTAATTACATTTGTGCGGATCGCTTGCTCTTGGGCTGCCAGAATTAAGCTCTCTGTTTCCTTTGTCACTGTTCCATTAGTAATCCACAACCAAGTCTTTTCCTTGTCGACTTTACCCTCGATTTTCTCTAGAAATTGTCCATGCAGAGCTTTCGCCAGTTTTCTCTTGTTTCTCTGCGTTTTTACGGTATTCCTTTTTTGTCTGTTGTACTTTAAGCAGTTTTCTGTTGTTAACTTCCATCAAGGCTTGTACTCCACTATCATTCACGTAATCTGCCAGTGCAGGTTCCTCTTCTTCTACAGTCCTCGGCCTCCTGATTTTCTTGGCAGGTAAAGTCTGTCAACATCACTACGTGGATGTAATGACTAGTGAATTGTCATCAGTTTTCATGTTTTTCTATCCAGATCATCCAGGTCTCTCGGTGTCCAGTTCACAATTCCAGCACTGTATCTAATGACCGGAAAGGCCCAGGTGTTTATGGCCTTGATGGTATTGCCACCATTCAATTTGCTCTTCAAAATTTTCCTGACTCTTTGGACATATTTTTTACTAACTACATTTTTCACATGTCCATGCTTGATGTTATCTAGCTGTAATATGTCCAGCTATATGTAGGCTTCAGGTTGGTGGCATTTTATGGTTTGTCCATTAGGCATTTCTATGCCTTTACTGTCTATTACTTTCCCTTTCTTCAGTGCCACTGTGGCCAAACTCCATACTGATGTCATTACTAAAAATTCTAACAGTGTTGGTCAGAGACTGGATCTCAGTTTCAGACTTTGCATACAACTTTAAATCATCCACGTACAACAGGTGAGACATTTTTGGTGAATTCCTGGCAGTTTGATAGCCCAAGTTTGTTTTTTTGCAGGATTAATGACAGTGGAATCAATGCAATGATAAACAACAGAGATGACAACGAATCCCCCTGGAACATTCCTCTCTTGAAGTTGACTATTCCATAGCTTTGGTTGCCCACAAACAACTCAGTTTTCCAGTGTTCCATTGCATTTTGAATGAATCTGCCAATATTTCCACAAACCCAAATAACATCCAGACACTTGATGATCCAACTGTGTGGCAGTGAGTTGAATGCTTTTTGGTAATCTATTGAAGTTGTATATAGATTTGGACTTTTAAGCTGGCGTCACACGCGTCAATATCGCTAGCGACATCGCCGAAAAGTGATGCATCAACGATGTCGCTAGCGATATCGCAAGTGCATCGTGCTGTGTGACAGCGCGACGCAACTGCGATTTATTGATGGTCGCAGGTTGACAGGTTTACGAGCATGAACGTAAACCTGTCAATCTGCAACCAGCGATTAGGCTGGATCGCGCCGTCTGACACCACAATAGCGATGTTGGCGGCGATACAGCCTATACCGCAGTATTGCTGCGGATCGCTCGCTGGGTTGAGCCCAGCCCAGCGAGCGATGGCTCCGCCCACATCGATGCGCGTCACCGTGTGACAGCTGGCCTGCGATGTCGGAAGCGCGCATCCGCACATCGCTTCCGACATCGCAGGCCAGATTGACAGGTGTGACGGGGCCTTTACAGTTCCCCAGTATCATTTTGGCAATCAGTAGTTGATCTTTGGTGCCTCTGCTCTTTCTTTCATTGCCTTTTTTGTTCTACTGGCAAGATGTTATTTGTCTCCAGATAATCCTGGAGCATAATAGCTGACGCCTTTCAACAATTTGAACATTGTAGGCAAACAGGTCATTGGTCTGTAATTTCCTGGTTTTCTCCCTTTTACTGGATCTTTCTGTAACAAATATGTTTTCCCAGTTGTTAACCATTCACTGGTATTTCTGCTCTGCAGGATATCATTAAATTGTTGGACCATTTTTGCATGCAGACTGGTGAGATATTTAAGCCAAAATCCATGCAATTGATCCCCACCAGGTGAACTCCAGTTCTTAATCTTCTTTACTCTTTCTCTAATGGCCGCTTTACACGTCGCGATATCGCAACGCAAAGTCACGTGGTGTGGCCGTTGCAGTTGATATCGTTTGGGCGTTGTGTCGTGTATATGGGCAATGCGACACAAAAACAACCTAACTACAATATTGCACGAAGATTGTGCAAGCCATTCAACCGTATGATATTGTATAGGTGATCTGGCAGGATCATTGTGTGTGACGGCGCAACTAAGATTTGGAGCGCAACTTCCCCTATTCACTCCAATGTGAAATGGTCGTTTCATGGATCGCTCATACTCAGCGTGGGCAAGGGGCGTACACCATCGTAGTTGCGTTGCCTGCCGATATCTCCCTATGTGACATCTCCTATGCGATCTTGAATAAGTGCCAAAAACGTGCGCGATCCCGTGAGATCGTATGCAATATCGGAACGATATTGCGACGTGTAACGGTACCCTGACAGTCACTACAGGCTGATTTATTTCTCCCATTGATGCTATCGGGACAGTTGCAAGTGCTGCATTTATATCCTTCATTAATGGTGCCAGATTTTTTCTAGGCACAGTTTTTAAAGTTGGGTCAAAATTTTCCCTTTAAGTTCTTGTTGCCTTGTGGTCAATTTACCAAGTGTTTCAACAATGTCATGGTGGGGTTACACGTAGCGATATCGTCCCGATATCGCATACAACGCCGCGGGAGCGCGCATTTTGGGAGCACTTTTCCCGATATCGCATCGCCGGTTTACACGCTGCGATATCGGGAAACAACGTCCCTCCGATGTGTACGCCCACCAACCCAGTAACGACCATTTAACATGGGAGTTAAGGGGTGAGGTGCGAGTACGCATCGGAGTTGGGCTGTCACACGCAGCGATGCTGGTACAACGGCCTTGCGATACCGGGGAGTTGAATAGCTTTGCTATTCAACTCCGATATCGTTTTGGCATCGTTCCAGCATCGCGTTGTATGCTAAAACAGTACAACGCGCACACGATATCGGGTCCAACTCGCGACCCACGTGACTTTTTGTCGGAGTTGGGTCGGAGTTGGACGCCGATATCGTGGCGTGTAAACCCACCATCACAGTTTCCTCAAGCAAATTTTCTGCAATTTCTTCAGTTCAGTCTTCTAGTTGCTCAGTAGGCTCAGTTGTTTTTAGATATTCTGCAGCTGTCTCCACAGGTGACTGTTCTTCTATTTCACAGCCTTTCTGTATTTCTTCAAGCTCAATTTCACCAAACATCTTGTTCCTGATTATGAGTCGTCTCTGTTCAGATATGGTTGAGTTTGGGCATTGAATTTTCCAATGCTGGTTCTGATTTATCATAGCATTTCTTGACAGTTTGATTATCTGACATTGTAAATTTCTGCCGCTTCTGTTGTTCATAGACCGAGTGCAAAAAGTCAGCACAAGAATCACTCAAAAAGCACTCTGTTGTAATATAAATTCTAGTCTGCAGCAAGTGCTGTCAAAAAAAGTGTCAAAAACAGGGCTTTTAGTTTGTACGTTTTTTGCAGAAAATATACGTAAGCTGCTTCACCTCGCCACGGTCGCCCTTACAGAAGCAGTCCTAACTAATATATGCACTTAAAACCTGTTTATGTGTAAAAATACCTCTATACAGGAGTCTGTCAGGATCAGGACTTCATATAATATGGGTTATATAAATTCTAGTCTGCAGCAAGTGCTGTCAAAAACCCTGCAGGCCCATGCCCTGGTCGCTCAGCAATAGGTCCTGTTACCTGTAGCCCACTTGTCGACGGGTATCCAGGTTTAACACTAGGCGCGGTCCTTTTTATCCTGGGCGATGACCGAGCCAGTATGGTCTTCTTTATGGTTTGTTTCACCATAGTTAAATGGGTTGGGTGCACTTAGTTCTATTCCCCGGTTGAGACCACTCTGACATGGTTGAACCTGCTGGTAGTTTACACCACCACCAGCACAGCTCCCAATATCACTGGAGCTGCTAAGCCCCCCCGCCAACGACAAGGCAGCACCCAGTTGAGAGATTATTATTATTATTATTATTATTAGTCTGATGGGGCATCAGCATCCATGCCGCATTCAATCTGTGGATATCATACCCTGGTAAGCATGATAACCTAATGTACAACTGCTACCATCTTCTGTGTAAATACTAAAATCTATGTGCAGCTTATAGGTACAACGATCTCGGCGCCTCTATTTCGCATTTCTTGTGTTGTGATATATCTTGCCAGCTTAAGAGCATATGCCCTGCGCAAGATGAAGGCCCATAGAGGTGTGATAACGAAGCATGGAAGGCGGCAGGGACGCTTGACGAACACCCAATCAAACTAGACTGAACATTATTAACATCATAAGTTATAATTTATAAAATGCCTTTTGTCACATTTAGCAATCATGTAAATCTGCGTCACGGTCAGGTCACTCAGTGTCACTCATGTAGAGTTGGTGGCAGCGGACTGATACTGGACCTGATGTGTGTGTGTGAGAGCAGAGTGATACTGGAGCTGATGTGTGTGTGAGAGCAGAGTGATACTGGACCTGATGTGTGTGAGAGCAGAGTGATACTGGACCTGATGTGTGTGTGAGAGCAGAGTGATACTGGACCTGATGTGTGTGAGAGCAGAGTGATAATGGACCTGATGTGTGTGTGAGAGCAGAGTGATACTGGACCTGATGTGTGTGAGAGCAGAGTGATACTGGACCTGATGTGTGTGAGAGCAGAGTGATACTGGACCTGATGTGTGTGTGAGAGCAGAGTGATACTGGACCTGATGTGTGTGAGAGCAGAGTGATACTGGACCTGATGTGTGTGTGAGAGCAGAGTGATACTGGACCTGATGTGTGTGTGTGAGAGCAGAGTGATACTGGACCTGATGTGTGTGAGAGCAGAGTGATACTGGACCTGATGTGTGTGAGAGCAGAGTGATACTGGACCTGATGTGTGTGAGAGCAGAGTGATACTGGACCTGATGTGTGTGTGAGAGCAGAGTGATACTGGACCTGATGTGTGTGAGAGCAGAGTGATACTGGACCTGATGTGTGTGTGAGAGCAGAGTGATACTGGACCTGATGTGTGGTGAGAGCAGAGTGATACTGGACCTGATGTGTGTGAGAGCAGAGTGATACTGGACCTGATGTGTGTGTGAGAGCAGAGTGATACTGGACCTGATGTGTGTGTGAGAGCAGAGTGATACTGGACCTGATGTGTGTGTAAGAGCAGAGTGATACAGGACCTGATGTGTGTGTGAGAGCAGAGTGATACTGGACCTGGTGTGTGTGTGAGAGCAGAGTGATACTGGACCTGATATGTGTGTGAGAGCAGAGTGATACTGGACCTGATGTGTGTGTGAGAGCAGAGTGATACTGGACCTGATGTGTGTGAGAGCAGAGTGATACTGGACCTGATGTGTGTGTGAGAGCAGAGTGATACTGGACCTGATGTGTGTGTGAGAGCAGAGTGATACTGGACCTGATGTCTGTGAGAGCAGAGTGATACTGGACCTGATGTGTGTGTGAGAGCAGAGTGATACTGGACCTGATGTGTGTGTGTGAGAGCAGAGTGATACTGGACCTGATGTGTGTGTGAGAGCAGAGTGATACTGGACCTGATGTGTGTGAGAGCAGAGTGATACTGGACCTGATGTGTGTGAGAGCAAGGTGATACTGGACCTGATGTGTGTGTGAGAGCAGAGTGATACTGGACCTGATGTGTGTGAGAGCAGAGTGATACTGGACCTGATGTGTGTGAGAGCAGAGTGATACTAGACCTGATGTGTGTGTGAGAGCAGAGTGATACTGGACCTGATGTGTGTGTGTGTGAGAGCAGAGTGATACTGGACCTGATGTGTGTGAGAGCAGAGTGATAGTGATTGGCTCAGGGCTCCTGCGCCGTGATTGGCTCAGGGCTCCTGCGCCGTGATTGGCTCAGGGCTCCTGCGCCGTGATTGGCTTCTGGGCTCCTGGGCTGTGAGCTGCGCGTAGGGCTGGGCGATTTTGGCAAAAATCAAAATCTCGATTTTATTTAAACCTATGGACGATTTTCGATTAAAATGTCGATTTTTTTTTCTATTTTTATATCTTGTGGCTGTTCATCCGTGACAGAGGAGAAGAGGGTAACTGAGGGAAGCATCCTGCTTCCCTTGGTTGTTCCTGCCCCTCCTCTCGTCTGCAGCCCAGGCTCTAGCCCTAACCCTAGCCCTAACCCTAGCCCTAGGGGAGCGGCTGTGGAGAAGGGGGCGGCGCCATATCCATTTCATTGTTCCGGCGGCAAGGGGCAGGTAAGACCCCGCGGCCGCTGCAGGGGCGGCGTAGCTGGGCTCTGCCAGCACCCCCCCCCCCCCACACCCGTCCTCTTCCCGCGGCCGCTGGACAGCAGAGGCGGCGGCGGTGCTGTGCCGGGCTCAGCCAGCTCTGTCAGCACATCCCCCGGTCCTCATCCCTCGGCTGCACAGCAGGGGCGGCGGAGGTGCTGTGCCCTGCCAGCACCCCCCTCCACCCGGTCCTCTTCCCGCGGCAGCGGGCGGTGCTGGGACAAGTCAACCCTGAGTTACACTCGGGAATACCGCTAGGCGTCCGGAGCGCTGTTTAGAAGATCCGGGCGGCTTCTAAACAGCGCTCCGGATGCCATTTTAAATCGAATTACTCGATTTTCAATAAAAACACAATCGTGGCCACAGCAGGGGGCGAATTAATCGAATTAATTCGATTAATCGCCCAGCCCTAGCTGCGCGGCTGCTGGCCCGGTTTTTAAATAGGAAAATGCAGCATACAGAATACAGCGGCGGGCACTGGACGGCGGGTACAAACAAGATGTGCCTTATTTTCGGGGAAACACGGTGTGGGTATGGGTGTGTGTGTGTCTGACTGTGTGTGTGGAGGATGTTGGGAGGCTACAGATGGACAGCGGAGGATGATGGGGGGGCTACAGAGTGATACTGGAGGATGATGGGGGGCTACAGATGGATACTGGAGGATGATGGGAGGCTACACATGGATACTGGAGAATGATGGAGGGCTACACATGGATAGTGGAGGATGATGGGGGCTACAGATGGACAGCGGAGGATGATGGGGGGTCTACAGAGGGATACTGGAGGATGATGAGGGGCTACAGATGGATAGTGGAGTATGATGGGGGGGCTACAGATAGATAGTGGAGGATGATGGGGGGCTACAGAGTGATAGTGGAGGATGATGGGGGGTCTGAGCCTTGTTTTATTTATGGTAATAAGGTGCGCCTTATAATACGCCTTATATGTGGACCAAGACGGCTTAGCAGCACTTTTTTGATGGTGCGCCTTATAGTGCGGAAGATACGGTGTATGTGTATATATAATATATATATACGTGAGACAATATAGAAAGGAAAAGTATACTACGCTAGGTCACAATTGAAAACAGCAGATAAAGAATACAACCAGTAAAAACCATGTAAAAGGGATAAATGTAATCACAAAAAAGACAAAGTTATGGGGCATACAGATCATACCTGAATAAGTCCTAAGCATCTTACATGTTTTTTATAGTGTGTATTTTATCTGTTGCTGTAGATTGTGATCTAATAAAGCTTATTTTTAATCCTCTCTTTATTGTGTTGCACTTTTCTGCCAATTGTATATTAGGGGTTTAATACCATGAGTTTTGTGAATAAGTGGCTCACCACTGTCGTACTTAGGTCACATTTGCATTATTCTTTGATTGTAGAGAATACAGTGGGTAAGAAAAGTATTCAGACTCTTTAAATTTTCCACTCTTTAGTTCATTGCAGTCATTTGGTAAATTCAAAAAAGTTGATTTTTTTTCTCATTAATGTATCCCCCACCTTGCCTGAAATTTTTTTTTTATATTTGTGCAAATTTATTAACAAACAAAAACTGAAATATCACATGGTCATAAGTATTCAGACCCTTTGCTCAGACACTTATATCTAAATCACATTCTGTCGATTTCCTTGTGATCCTCCTTGAGATGGTTTTCCTCCTTCATTGGAGTTTAGCTATGTTTAATTAAACTGATAGGACTTGATTTGGAAAGGCACACACCTGTCTATATAAGACCTCACAGCTCACAGTGCATGTCACACCAAATGAGAATCATAAGGTCAAAGGAACTGCCCAAGGAGCTGAGAGAATTGTGGCAAGGCACAGATCTGGCCAAGGTTGCAAAAAATGTCTGCAGTAATCAATATCCCTAAGGGTACCTTTACACGCGGCTACATTTCTAGGGTGGCTACAGGTAACTTACTGGTTGCAGTGAAATCATGGAGACAAGGTTCTATCTTGTTGCTGTGTACAAATGGAATAATCTCTCCATGATTTCACTGCAGCCAGTAAGTTACCTGTAGCCACCCTAGAAATGTAGCCGCGTGTAAAGGTACCCTTAGAGCACAGTTGGGGACCACCAGAAGTTTTCCTAGACCTGGCCGTACAGCCAAACTGAGCAATCATGGGAGAAGAGCCTTGGTGAGAGAGAGCCTTGGTGAGAGAGGTAAAGTAGAACCCCAAGATTACAGTGGCTGAGCTCCAGAGATGCAGAAGGGAGATGGGACAAAGTTCCACAAAGTTAACTATCACTGAAGTCCTCCACTAGTCGGACCTTTATGGCAGAGTTGCCCGACAGAAGGCTCTTAGTGTAAGATATATGAAAGCTCGCATAGAGTTTGCAAAAAAAACATGAAGTACTCCCAGACTATGAGAAACAAGATTCTCTGGTCTGATGGGATGAAGATAGAACTTTGTGGTGATAATTCTAAGCGGTATGTGTGGAGAAAACCAGGCACTGCTCATCACCTGCCCAATACAATCCCAACAGTGAAACATGGTGGTGGCAGCATCATGCTATGGGGATGTTTTGCAGGGACAGGATGACTGGTTGCAATTGAAGGAAACATGAATGTGGCCAAGTACAGAGATAATCTCTTCCAGAGTGCTCTGGACCTCAGACTTGGTTAAGGGTTCCCCTTCCAACAAGACAATGACCCTAAGCACACAGCTAAAATAGCAAAGGAGTGGCTTCAGAACATCTCTCTGACCATTCCTGACTGGCCCAGCCAGAGCCCCGATATAAACCCAATTGAACATCTCTGGAGAGACCTGAAAATGGCTCCACCAACGTTCACCATCCAACCTGACAGAACTGGAGAGGATCCCCAAATCCAGGTATAAAAATCTTCCAGCATCATTCCCAAGAAGACTCATGGCTGTATGAGCTGAAAAGGTGCATATACTCAATACTGAGCAAAGGGTGTGAATACTTATGACCATGTGAGATTTCAGTTTTTCTTTTTTAATAAATTTGCACAAATATCTATATTTCTGTTGTATTTTAGTTAAGATGGGGTGCAGAGTGTACATTAATGAGAAAAAAATGAACTATTTTGAATTTACCAAATGGCTGCAATGAAACAAAGAGGGAAAAATTTAAATGAGTCTAAAAACTTTCTGTACCCACTGTATGTATACAGAATCTTTTTCAAATGTAAGGAGCCGTTATTGAGAGATAAAATAATTTTCATTCTCAACAGATGACTGTGGTATCAAACCAGATACTGATGAAGAGCATGCCGTTATTCCAGCTATACCTTCAACCCTTCAGAGCAAAAATCAATCATCTGCGCCTTTTCAACAGGTCCTCTCTTCTGATTCATCACAGAGTGTTAAGCAAAATGAAAGCCACAGAATGGATGTAGATCATCAGACAGTGTCTGCAGGGAGGAAACCATTTCCATGTACAGATTGTGGGAAATGTTTTAAACGTATATCAAATTTCCTTTCACATCAGAAAATTCACACAGCGGAGAAGCCATTTTCATGTTCAGAATGTGGGAAATGTTTTAAGCATAAATCAAAATTCCTTATACATCAGAGAATTCATACAGGAGAGAAGCCATTTTCATGTTCAGAATGTGGGAAACATTTTAACCATAAATCAAATTTGCTTTCACATCAAAGAATTCACACAGGGGAGAAACCATTTTCATGTTCAGAGTGTGGGAAAGGTTTTACCCATAAATCATATTTGCATTCACATCAGAGAATCCACACAGGAGGGAAACCATTTTCATGTTCAGAATGTGGGAAATGTTTCAACCATAAATCAGATTTCCTTATACATAAGAGAAATCATACAGGGGAGAAGCTATTTGTATGCTCAGAATGTGGGAAAGGCTTTAACCATAAATCATATTTTTTTACACATCAGAGAATTCACACTGGGAAGAAGCCATTTTCATGTTCAGAATGTGGGAAATGTTTTAACCAGAAACCAGATCTTCTTAAACATCAAAGAATTCACACAGGCGAGAAGCCATATTCATGTCCAGAATGTGGGAAATGTTTTAACCAGAAACCAGATCTTCTTAAACATGAAAGAATTCACACAGGCGAGAGGCCATTTTCATGTCCAGAATGTGGGAAATGTTTTAACCAGAAACCAGATCTTCTTAAACATGAAAGAATTCACACAGGCGAGAAGCCATTTTCATGTCCAGAATGTGGGA
The DNA here is from genome assembly GCA_033576535.1 of Allobates femoralis. Lineage (NCBI taxonomy): Eukaryota > Metazoa > Chordata > Amphibia > Anura > Aromobatidae > Allobates > Allobates femoralis. The sequence continues at coordinate 500,214,088 of JARQOC010000006.1, forward strand.
AATGTTTTAACCAGAAACCAGATCTACTTAAACATCAAAGAATTCACACAGGCGAGAGGCCATTTTCATGTCCAGAATGTGGGAAATGTTATAGTGTTAAGTCAAAACTTGTTGCACATCAGAAAAGTCATACAGGCGAGAAGCTATTTTCATGTTCAGAATGTGGGAAACATTATTCCCGGAAGTCATTTTTTCTTCAACATCTAAAAACACACAAAGCAATATAGCAATCTACTTCTTTTTTTTTTTAAACTTAGAAAATAACACAGTGCTTAAAAAGTTACAAAATGCCTAATAACAAAAAGACATACATGAAACGGTCAAATAAAAAGGATAAGTAAAGTAACCTTATACGATTTGTTTGTGGGTTAGACCTCACTAAGCTATATGGTCTGTAGATGGGAAGAAAGGAGAGAGGAGGTGTGGTAGATCGGCCACCAAACCTGACATCTCCACAGCGCCTCCCGTTAAAGCCAGGTCAGTCCGAGAACTGCCTGAGAATAAAGCAGGGCCGCAGCTGCCCTGTAAGTGCTGGTTTATTATGGCACCTCTCAGTGAGTGTGGTATATGCCTGCTTATCTGCAACCAAAGCCACGTATAATAATCTCCACCCCGTCACTGGCAGATGCCCTAAATAACAACACACACTAAATGCTGCCACCTGCTCCTCGTATTAATATAAGTCCGGTCCATGGTCGGGCTTATATTGGGTCAGGAACCAACCCAGGTAGCGTTATATGAGCACACGGACGTGGGAATCGTGATCAAGATAAAAAGAGCAACTCAAGATTAAATTTATATATTTAATCACCCTAATGGTACACTAGATATATTTACAGTTATTATTAAGATGTTACAAATATTAGTCAGTTAAGCAAATAAAAAAATAAATGGAATACCGTGTTTCCCCGAATATAAGACAGTGTCTTATATTAATTTTACCCCCAAAAATCCCACCTTGACTTATTTTCGGGGTATGTCTTATATTTCCCTCCCTAGGGCCCTTTCACATCGGCGGTTATTTCGAATCGCGGCAGATGCGGTGAAAAAAACGCATCTGCCGCGATTACCGCATACCGGCAGCACTTGGGGCACGGTTGCGGCGCGGTTGCGGTAAACGCCATACAAGGTATAGGCGGACTTGCGGCAGGTGCGGCCGTGAAAAAAACCTCGGTCAGCCGCAGTTTTTTTCGCGGCCGCACCTGCCGCAAGTGCAAAACCGCACTTGCCGCAAGTCCGCCTAAACCTTGTATGGCGTTTACCGCAACCGCGCCGAAACCGTGCCACAAGTGCAGTTGGTATGCGGTAATCGCGGCAGATGCGGTTTTTTCACCGCATCTGCCGCGATTTGAAATAATCCTAGCACTAACCCTACCCTAACCCTAGCCCTAACCCTAACCCAGGGGCATACACATACAGGGGCACACTCACACATACAGGGGCACACTGACAGGGGCACACTGACCTGGGCTCCTCCGACCACCGGGGACCGCAGCACATCCCAGGCATCCACATGCCTGAGGACCGCAGCACATCCTGGGCACCTCCGACATCCCGGGCACCTCCGACAGCCCCGGGCACAGCAGCACGCAGGCTGGGCATCGTCGCACAGACAGCCCGGCCTGCACACGTGCTGCTGTCCCAGCCAATCACAGGCCAGGAGCTGCCTGGGGAGCCAATGACAGGCCAGACTGACGTCATGCAGCGCGACTGGCTTGTGATTGGCCTCTGGGCAGTTCCTGGCCTGTGACTGGCCGGGACAGCGGCGGGGGATTTAAAATACCCGCCCTGCTCACCCAGGCACCGGGAACACAGCGGGGGCACCGGAGACAGCAGCGGCAGCAGCGGTAAGTATGAGAGATTCCCCTGGCACCCCCCAACCCACCAAATTTTCCCTGAAAATAAGTCACCCTGTCTTATAATTGGGGTATGACTTATATGAAAAAAATTGCCCCCAGCCCTGCCCTGTCTTATAATTGGGGGTGACTTATTTTCGGGGAAACACGGTACACACAGAATTACACACACATGTGATCAGTTACCTTAATACTGATGGCACCACAAGGGTGGCGTGATGCCAATCTGATCCTGGGGTATTCTCTGGCTTTGGTGGAATAATAATGCCTCTTCAGAAGAAATACAATATGGGGCTGACCCCTGTCTCCACCCATCTCGCATCTCACAACTCCCACCCCTCTGAGTGGAGATATAGATATCCAAAACTTATTATTTGCCGTAGCTTGGTCTATGAATATCACAGACAGAAGACAGTGCTCTCATATTTTCAGTTATGATTTTATCTTCGTCTGAATATGAAACATGACGGCTCTGAGAGCATCCTACTAGCTCATATCACGTTTAGATGCCTTACGGTTGTCATCCATGTATGTAAGGCTATGTATGGTGACTATCTGAATGTCGCGATCACATATCTATGCTTACCATGTTTATGGACAGCACGGCTCATGAGATATTAACGTTATATTCACGACTCTGTTCAGTCTGAGTTGAAGAAAGGATTTCCTTCCCACTGGCATTACAGGGAAATTGGATTTGTCTCTTCTCTGCAAATCCCAGCAGGAGTCTTCCTTTACCTGGCTGCCTCTAGGAAGCTCTATTGTATGGCCTGTTGGATGGCATCTTCATGCTAATTAATCTACCACTTGCCAGAGATAGATTGCCTCTGGCTACCAAGGGTGGGGGTTTTGAGTGGATCTTGCAACCTCTAGGACTTTAGCTTTTGATTTTAGCTTTTCAATGTGACACATGACCGTTGTGCAGGTATCCCACTTGCCAATATCAAGTTTAGGGTACTTACAATCATCGCACACTTATGTAAAAATGTGCGATGACCGTCTATGTCTCTAGATCCCATATTTATGCTTGTCATATTTAGAGGAGGGAAGGGTCATGAAATAATAAGTTATTCTTCGTCTCCTACCTGTCTGGGCTAAAGGAAATCAATTCCTACAGCTAGCTGGGGTGCCTTCCCTTGTATTATTGGCAAGGAATTTCATTGTCACATAACTCTATTTCTTAGGAAACTCTATTGTGTGGCCATTTGGTAATTTCCTCAGGTTAATTAACATACTTATTGAATAAGCCTCAGGCCCAAAAGGTTGGGGCTATCTCCAAGGAGTGAAATATGGTGGCCTCTGACAAAATGGCTACTTGCAGGAATATTGCTCTATTCCTTACACCCATCATCTTAAAAAGGTAGGGAGCAACTGTGATTGGTCTCCCAGAACATGTGATCCAAGAGATAACCAGGAGTCATACAGAGTTTAACACCTGTTAGTCCAATCACTACTGAGAAAACAGCTGAGTGATGCCCAAACCTGCCTGTGGAACTCAGAAGTATGAGAGAAACCTCAGTGAACAATGTCAGAATCTAAAGTGTGAGCAGAACCAGATGCTGCCATCACTCTCATCAAATTTTGAGCAAAATGCTGTGAGACATTAACTTACTTCAATCACTTGTATTATGAACATATACATCCTCACACACGGGTATTGGGAAAAAAACACCCTAGCCATACAACTAACAACGGCGCCTCAGGCCTGACTCCATGAATGACTATCAAGTGGTTTCTCGTACCTCCTGAAGGACCAAAGGGGAGTTCGTCACACACGGCCTACAAAGGGAAAGGAAGATGCACAAGAGGGTACAAAACTCAGAGTGAGAGAGCTAAAAACATTGATCTAAGGTGAAAGAAATAGGGATAGTGAAGTCAAGGAAGGCGACTCACATCAAGCACTTAAGTGGTGTTTACCAAAAAGGAAACCCCAGAGTTTGAAGGGTTGGAATTCCTTGAAACAAATTCACTTAGAGATATAGCCAGCAAGGAAGAACAATAAGCAGTGAACATATGTAACCTAACCGAGGATGTTTTAGGGCAAATCACAATGGAGAAATAAGAAGTCGGTCATAAGATCAAATCCGCTAGCTAAAGCACTTACGGTCTCATGTCGCTAACTGAACTAGCTCACCAGGCGATCTCCATGAAAATCCTCTGAATTAACCAAGGAGTTACCATCAGCATCATAACCATTCCACTTCACTATATACTGTTGATGGCCCCTGACCCGCCAGAAACCAAGAACTCACTCTACCTCATAATCTTCACCACCTCAGCCTGGCCTCAGCCTTCAATTATCGGGCCGCTTCTTTTCCCGGCAGGGAGTTCAGCACGTGCAGCGGGCCTTCTGGTCTCGGACTTCCTGCAGGGGCTTTCTGATGCAGGAAATCTGGCGTCGCGTGGGCTGACATCACAGCGTGGGGCCTTCGTTCCCGTTCGCGTCCTCTCTATGGCCACGCCCAAGATGACACGCCGATTCGCTTTCCCACGTACCACGTGGGGCAAAAAGAAAAATGGTGAATGTTCACAGTTCAATACAGTCTACGGCACACAGCACCCATTAATTTTGGGCACTAGATCCTGCTCGCAGCGCCAGGAACCTGTTGCGTCCCGGGACCATGGGAGATTTACTCGAGGCCAGGCCAGCTGCCTGCTGTTGCTGGTGTGGGGGGAGTCACGGGTGGCCGAAGCCTGGTCTCGTGGCCTTGGGGCAGGTTTTAAAAGTAAAATCTCTGACTGGGTAGTTTGGCGGTAAGAGTATACCGTGATGCCACGTGTGGTAGGCGGCCAGTAGGGGCCACTGCTGATGGACCTCTGGGGACGATGGGATGGCAGCTGTGATGGTTTTGCTCCCCACGGGTGGAGCGGGTCCCCAGAGCCACCGTTAAAGTCTATGGCAGTGGTAGGCCATTGGGGGTGCAGGTTTGGAAGCAGAATAACCGAGAGACACAAGGGTTGCAGTCTCCGTTACCTTTACTGAGAGAAGTAGCAGGTTCGTCCAGGGCACTGTCCACAAGAGGTGTTACAAATCCGGAGCCTGGAAGCAAGTTGGGGTCCTCCACACATGGCGAGTTCTGAGGCCTCCCTGTTGCGCTGCTCTTGATGGGTCCTGGTTGCCTGTAGCTACGCTGTAACCCTCTTCTCTCCTGTGTGCTGTCTCTGGCCCATATGATACGCGGCTTAAGCCCATTCTGGGTTACTCTCCTCTGCTGCTCTCCCTGAGCTCTCTGGTGCTGCTGTGTCTCCTGGGCCTCGTGGTGGACGAGCGTTTCCATCACCTCAGCGGCCGGCTGATGAGCCCATTACCTCAGATGAAATGAAGGATGCTCTTTTTCTCTCAGTTCAGCTCAGATTAAATGAAGGATGCTCTCTGTCTCTCAGTTTACCTCAGATATAATGGAGGACGCTCTCTTTCTCTCAGTTTACTTCAGATGTAATGGAGGACGCTCTCTTTCTCTCTGTTTACCTCAGATGAAATGAAGGACGCTCTCTTCCTCTCAGTTTACCTCAGATATAATGGAGGACGCTCTCTTTCTCTCAGTTCAGCTCAGATGAAATGAAGGACGCTCTCTTTCTCTGTTTACCTCAGATGTAATGGAGGACGCTCTCTTTCTCTGTTTACCTCAGATGTAATGGAGGACGCTTTCTTTCTCTCAGTTTACCTCAGATGTAATGGAGGATGCTCTCTTTCTCTCAGTTTACCTCAGATGTAATGGAGGACGCTCTCTTTCTCTCAGTTTACCTCAGATGTAATGGAGGACGCTCTCTTTCTCTGTTTACCTCAGATGTAATGGAGGACGCTTTCTTTATCTCAGTTTACCTCAGATGTAATGGAGGATGCTTTCTTTCTCTCAGTTTACCTCAGATATAATGGAGGACGCTCTCTTTCTCTCTGTTTACCTCAGATGAAATGAAGGACGCTCTCTTCCTCTCAGTTTACCTCAGATATAATGGAGGACGCTCTCTTTCTCTCAGTTCAGCTCAGATGAAATGAAGGACGCTCTCTTTCTCTGTTTACCTCAGATGTAATGAAGGACGCTCTCTTTCTCTGTTTACCTCAGATGTAATGGAGGACGCTTTCTTTCTCTCAGTTTACCTCAGATATAATGGAGGACGCTCTCTTTCTCTCTGTTTACCTCAGATGAAATGAAGGACGCTCTCTTCCTCTCAGTTTACCTCAGATATAATGGAGGACGCTCTCTTTCTCTCAGTTCAGCTCAGATGAAATGAAGGACGCTCTCTTTCTCTGTTTACCTCAGATGTAATGGAGGACGCTCTCTTTCTCTGTTTACCTCAGATGTAATGGAGGACGCTTTCTTTATCTCAGTTTACCTCAGATGTAATGGAGGATGCTTTCTTTCTCTCAGTTTACCTCAGATATAATGGAGGACGCTCTCTTTCTCTCTGTTTACCTCAGATGAAATGAAGGACGCTCTCTTCCTCTCAGTTTACCTCAGATATAATGGAGGACGCTCTCTTTCTCTCAGTTCAGCTCAGATGAAATGAAGGACGCTCTCTTTCTCTGTTTACCTCAGATGTAATGAAGGACGCTCTCTTTCTCTGTTTACCTCAGATGTAATGGAGGACGCTTTCTTTCTCTCAGTTTACCTCAGATATAATGGAGGACGCTCTCTTTCTCTCTGTTTACCTCAGATGAAATGAAGGACGCTCTCTTCCTCTCAGTTTACCTCAGATATAATGGAGGACGCTCTCTTTCTCTCAGTTCAGCTCAGATGAAATGAAGGACGCTCTCTTTCTCTGTTTACCTCAGATGTAATGGAGGACGCTCTCTTTCTCTGTTTACCTCAGATGTAATGGAGGACGCTCTCTTTCTCTGTTTACCTCAGATGTAATGGAGGATGCTCTCTTTCTCTTAGTTTACCTCAGATGTAATGGAGGACGCTCTCTTTCTCTCAGTTTACCTCAGATGTGATGGAGGACGCTTTCTTTATCTCAGTTTACCTCAGATGTAATGGAGGATGCTCTCATTCTCTCAGTTCAGCTCAGATGAAATGAAGGACGCTCTCTTTCTCTGTTTACCTCAGATGTAACGGAGCACGCTCTCTTTCTCTGTTTACCTCCGATATAATGGAGGACGCTTTCTTTCTCTCAGTTTACCTCAGATGTAATGGAGGATGCTCTCTTTCTCTCAGTTTACCTCAGATGTAATGGAGGACGCTCTCTTTCTCTCAGTTTACCTCAGATGTAATGGAGGACGCTTTCTTTATCTCAGTTTACCTCAGATGTAATGGAGGATGCTTTCTTTCTCTCAGTTTACCTCAGATATAATGGAGGACGCTCTCTTTCTCTCAGTTTACCCCATATATAATAGAGGACGCTCTCTTTCTCTCAGTTTACCTCAGATGTAATGGAGGACGCTCTCTTTCTCTTAGTTTACCTCAGATGTAATGGAGGATGCTCTCTTTCAGTTTACCCAGATGAAATGAATATAATATAATAAATATTCTTTTATTTAGTGCTATTAATTCCATGGCACTTTACATACATCAGTAATGCTGTCCCTATGGAGGCTCACAATCTTAACATCCTGTCAGGTATGTCTTTGCAATGTGGCAGGAAACCCACGCAAACATGGAGAGAACATACAAACTGCAGATATTCTCCTTGGTGGGAATTGAACCCAGGACCTTGGCACCAGTGAAGCAAAAGATGCTGTGCTAACCACATGAGCCACCAGGACACTTTCTCTGTTTACCCCAGATATAATGGAGGACGCTCTCTTTCTACCTCAGATACAATGATGCTGCTATCTTTAAAGAAAAAGGAGGATACCCTCTGTAAGTTTACCTCCGATATAATGGAGGTCACTCTCTCTCAGTTTACCTCAGATATAATGGAGGACGCTCTTTCTCTGTTTACCTCAGATATAATGGAGGACGCTCTCTTTCTGTCTTTCAAGTTAACCTTAGATATAATGGAGGACGCTCTATTTCTTTCTCTCAGTTTACCCCAGATATAATGGAGGACGCTCTATTTCTTTTTTCTCATAGTTTACCTCAGATATAATGGAGGACGCTGTCTTTCTCTCGTCAGTTTTTACCCCAGATATAATGGAGAAGCCTCCTCTCTCAGTTATATCCCAGATATAATGGAGGAGCCTCTTTCTTTCTCTTCAGTATACCTCAGATATAATGGAGGACGCTCTCTTTCTTTTCTATGTTTACCTCAGATATAATGAAGAACCTTCTTTCTTTTTCTCATTTATCCCAGATATAATGGAGGACGTTCTCTCTCATTTATACCTCAGATATAATGGAGGACGCTCTCTTTCTCTCCAGTTTATCCCAGATATAATGGAGGATGCCCTCTTTCTTTCTCTCAGTATACCTCAGATATAATGGAGGACGCTCTCTCAGTTTACCTCAGATATAATGAAGAACGCTCTCTTTCTTTTTCTCAGTTTATCCCAGATATAATGGAGGACGTTCTCTCTCAATTTACCTCAGATATAATGGAGGACGCTCTCTTTCTTTTTCTCAGTTTACCTCAGATATAATGGAGAACGCTCTCTTTCTCTCAGTTTACCTCAGATATAATGGAGGATGCTGTCTTTCTCTCAGTTTACCTCAGACATAATGGAGGACGCTCTCTTTCTCTCAGTTTACCTCAGATATAATAGAGGACACTCTCTTTCTCTCAGTTTACCTCAGATATAATGGAGGACGTTCTCTTTCTCTCAGTTTACCCCAGATATAATGAAGGACGCTCTCTTTCTCAGTTTACCCCAGATATAATGGAGGACGCTCTCTTTCTCTGTTTACCTCAGATATAATGGAGGACGCTCTCTTTCTCTCAGTTTATCCCAGATATAATGGAGGACACTCTCTTTCTCTCAGTTTACCCCAGATATAATGGAGGACGCTCTCTTTCTACCTCAGATACAATGATGCTGATATCTTTAAAGAAAAAGGAGGATACCCTCTGTGAGTTTACCTCAGATATAATGGAGGTAGCTCTTTCTCTCAGTTTACCTCAGATATAATGGAGGACACTCTTTCTCTGTTTACCTCAGATATAATGGAGGATGCTCTATTTCTTTCTCTCAGTTTACCTCAGATATAATGGAGGACGCTCTATTTCTTTTTCTCATAGTTTACCTCAGATATAATGGAGGATGCTCTCTTTCTGTCTCTCAGTTTACCCCAGATATAATAGAGGACGCTCTCTCTTTCTCAGTTTACCTCAGATATAATAATGGAGGATGCTCTCTTTCTGTCTCTCAGTTTACCTCAGATATAATGGAGGACGCTCTCTCTCTCAGTTTACCTCAGATATAATGGAGGATGTTGTCTGTCTCTCAGTTTACCTCAGATATAATGGAGGACGCTCTCTCTCAGTTTACATCAGCTATAATGGAGGATGCTTTCTTTCTGTCTCTCAATTTACCTCAGATATAATGGAGGACGCTCTCTCTCTCAGTTTACCTCAGATATAATGGAGGATGTTCTCTGTCTCTCAGTTTACCTCAGATATAATGGAGGATGCTCTCTTTCTGTCTCTCAGTTTACCTCAGATATAATGGAGGATGTTCTCTGTCTCTCAGTTTACCTCAGATATAATGGAGGATGCTCTCTTTCTGTCTCTCAGTTTACCTCAGATATAATGGAGGGCGCGCTCTCTCAGTTTACCTCAGATATAATGGAGGATGCTCTCTTTCTTTTTCTCATAGTTTACCTCAGATATAAAGGAGGACGCTCTCTTTCTCTCATAAAGTCATAATCGCTTTCCAACAAGCTTTTTAATATGACTAAGGAATTTATGCCAGATCAGAACCCCAAAGTACAGACGCTGAATTTCGGGGTAACTGCCCCTCATAAATGTAGTGTGTGGGATATTCTGATCTGGCTGTGTGAGTGGGCTAAGACAAGGTCTGGGAACTTGCTATCTACCTTATGACTTTGAGGAGCTACTTAACGGTGGCGCTGGAGTTCTTCCACTTCCTTACTGAAGTGCAAATTTGCATATTTCCTAGAGGAGGGATGTGGCTACAATCTCCTCACCTACTTAACTGTCTTCTTATGGTTGCAGGAAAACCTCCCTCCATAAGGTAGATAGCAAGTTCCCAGACCTCTTTGTAGCTCAGATACAATGAAGGATTCCCTTTTATTCAGCCTCAAATAATATGACTCTACCTCAGGTTAAAATGGCGGACGTTCAGTCAGACGACTATAGTGGATTGTCCCATAATCTTCCTGACAGGACTGACATCTATTCAGCTTTTCTCTTTTCCCTCACTTTTCTTGCTCCTTCCACTTCTTGTCTCACGAAGAAAATGTAGTTCTGTCTCCTGCAGGATAAATAAAGTAGACAAATAACAAAGTCTTTTCCGTCCGCTGAATGTTTACGACAGGACTCCGACCATGTTCGATCTGTAAGGTTAGGTACTGTTATATATACTTCTCCCTTGATCATGTGACCCTTGACTCCTCCCCTCCATGTGACATCATCAAAGGTCCTATAAGCACAGAGCAGCCATGTATCTGGTGTGCGGCTTTTGAGGTAGAGGTATGTGGAGAGTCTCTGTTATTATCTGTCATGTGCATATCCGTAAATATGGGGGAAAAAATGTAAGGACAGTTCCTAAATGTCTCACCAGGGCTGTAAAGTCAGTAAGCCAAACATCCGACTCTGACTCCTCAATTTCCCTGAATCTGACTCCACCAAAATGGACTCTGACTCCACAACCATGGCTGTGAAGTCAGTAAGCCAAACATCAGACTCATATTCCTCAATTTCCCTAAATCTGACTCAGACTACACCAAAATGAACACCGACTCCATGACTCCAGCTCAACAACCATGACTATGAAGTCAGTAAGCCAATCATCTGACTCCAACTGCTCAATTTCCATGACTCTGACTCCACCAAAATGGGCTCTGACTCTATGACTCCGACTCCACAACCATGGCTGTGAAGTCAGTAAGCGAAAAATCAGACTCTGACACTTGACTCCTCAATTTTCCTGGTGTGAGGAGATCAAGGATAGGGCAAGGTCAGTGATACCAATGGAAGAGAGGATCTGTAGTAGAAGGGAGTGGTCGACTGTGTTGGAAGCAGAGGACAAGTCTAGAAGGAGGAGTATAGAGAAATGTCTGTTAGCTTAGGAGGTAAGTAGGTAGTTAGTTATTTTGGTTAAGGCAGTGTCGGAGGAATGCTGGGGTAGGAACGCCAAATTGAAGGTTGTCAAAGAGAGAGTTAGATGACAGGTGGGACGAAAGTACAATGTAGACGTGCTTCTCGAGAAGTTTGAATGAAAACGGGAGCAGCGACAAGGGACGATAGCTGGATGTAGACGTCAGGTTGAGGGATGGCATCTTTAAGATAGGTGTAATTGTGGCGCGTTTGAAAGCAGAGGGAAAGGTATCGGAAGTTAATGATAAGTTAGGCCTCTTTCACACATCTGTGTCACCACGGACGTGTGAAACCAAGCCGTTTGGGGGCGGGGCGTGCACAAATGTGTCACGGACATGTGACACAATGTGTGCAGTTTGTGTGCTATCCGTGGGGCCGTGGATAGCACACGGACAGCCTGTCACCCGCATACTTACCTCCCTCCAGCGCCGCTGCTCCTCTCTTCCGGTCCGCTCTTGGGCTTAGTGAAGTGAATATTCATGAGCCCTAATGAGCGGCACCGAAAGTGAGAGGAGCAGACACCGCTGGAGCAAGGTGAGTATAAAATTCTTTATTTTCAGGTTTTTTGGTGTTGTCCGTGGTCCATGTACACAGATGTCA